>CM041778.1:51132105-51156806 GCA_023374045.1 Limonium bicolor
CTTTAGACAGAGTGTGACAGGCAGGAGGCAAGAATGTGCGTTTTCCACGTTCTTGCGGGCCAAGCTCTGTGCGTATGCCCAACTCAATTAAATCTTTTCTTCCTTTCAAATGATCCTTTGTCTTTCCTTTTATGTTCAAAAGGGTGCTAGTGATACTTTCACCCACGTTCTTCTCGACATGCATCCCATCGATACAATGTCTAACCTCCAGATGCTGCCAGTACTAGTTCCCAAAATATTGATTTCTTTTTCCAGACACTTTTTTCACCACTTTTGGTTGGCGGCCCAAAGTTGTTGACAATATTATCCAACTTTTTGTAAATCTCTGTACCTGTCAAAGGCTGGCGCGCCACGCTGTGATCAGTTTTCCCATCAAACTCTTTCGCCATCTTTCGATACTTATGTCCTTTTGGAAGCATTTTTCGGTGGCCCATGTACAGTTTTGCCACTATGTTTCAAGCGAATGCTACAAGTGTTTTCACCACAAATCGGACAAGCCAACGCCCCCTTGATTGAATAGCCTGAAAGATTACCATAGGCGGGGAAATCATTGATTGTGCAGTACAACATAGCACGCAAATTAAAGTCCTCTTTGCTGAATGAGTCGTAAACCGTAGCCCCTTCATTCCACAAGAGTTGTAGATCCTCTATCAAAGGTTGTAGGAATACATCTTTTGTTGCCCGGTTGCTTTGGACCCGATATTAACAAAGACAACAAGATGTGTCTTGGTTTCATGCATAACCACGGCGGTAGATTGTAAATAACCAAAAGCACAGGCCAGGTACTGTGTATGCTACTCAAAGTACCGTAAGGGTTCATCCCATCCGTGCACAAGCCTAGCCTTAGGTTTCTCGGTTCGTTACCAAACTCAGGAAATTTTGTCTATGTTTCTCCACTGTGGTGCATCAGCGGGATGTCTCAATCTGCCATCCTTTTTCCTGTGAACTGAATGCCACCGAAGATTCTCTGCATCTTTCTCAATGAAGAACAAACTTTTGAACCTTGGAATGATGGGCAGGTACCATAGTACCTTAGCTGGTGAACCTTTCTTACTGATGTGAGTTTGTTGTTTCTTATACCGTGACGCTCCACATGCTGAACAGCTTTCAGCAAATTCATCCGATTTCCAAAACAGCATGCAACCATTTGGACAAGCATGAATTTTCTGGTACTCCATACCCATTGGGCACATCAGTTTTTTGACTGAGTACGTAGTTGTTGGTAAAACGGTGTCCACCGGAAGAACGTATTTCAATAGTTCCAGGAGGTCAGTGAAACTTACGTCGCTCCAGCCATGTTTCGCTTTCAAGTTGAATAGCTTGAGGACGACACTCAACTTGCTTAACTTTGTAGGGTCACACCCGGGGTACAATGGTGTTTTGGATGAATCCAACAAATTTTTATACTTGTCTGGAGTGTTAGAGTGATGTCGTTCCACATCATCGAGCATAGTCTTAATTTCATCATCCCAGAAATCTGGCTCAACGTTATCTGTAACGTCTTCTGGATCACCCGCAACTGTATCATCTCCAAGTTCTGTTTCTGTGTTTGCCTGACCATTATCCCCTTCGTCAGGCTTAATAACATCGAACGCACTCTGACCATGCCATCGGATTATGTCTTGGAAATCTTTTGTAAAACCGCGGCGGATCAGATGTTCCTTAATTGTTTCAACGCCGCGATATCTCAGATTGTTTTGGCAGTCGATACACGGACAAAATATGTATCCCTTGTCTGTAGGTTTCAGATTGTTCGCCAACACCGTGCATAACTTATCAACTCCTTCTAAAAACTTGTCGTCCAAATTTCCGCTGTAAATCCACGAACGTTCCATCTCCTTCTAGCTATTTATATGAAGGCAGCCATTTCATACCGTCACCCGTGGCAGAGTCTTTACACTTTTGTATCTTATCAACCTAAATCCATCCATGAGTATTAAATCCCACCGGTGAACGTGTTTTTAATATGTAATTTATTGAAAATTTCGGCAGCATCTCCCTACAGTTCTTCAAATGCACGATATTATGATATTAATCAATAATATATGCATTCGAAGAACAATAAAGAGATACTGCTGAAATAATCAATAAAGTACATATTAAAAACACATTCACACCCTAGGTGTGAGATTTAACAATCATGGACAGTCCCGACAGGGACTGCCGAAGATATACCTCTATTAGGTATATCTTGGGCGGATAACTATGTTTGGTAGTTTGTCAAATACTATATGTATATATGTAAATCTTACCTCTGGTAGACGATTAGCCGATGCTAAGACGGTTGAGGTCGGAAGCCAAAATAAAGTCGTAGTCCTGATGCATAAAGGAAAAACGACAACATTAGAATTCATCAAAAAATCAAGGTTAAATGCTAGCTAAACCGCGGAAAAAATTCGACAGCATCTCCCCTATATTTCTAACGTTTCCAAATCAGTTTTATCAACGTCAAATTCGCACGCACCATCAAAATTACTTATACACTAATTTTATATTTATTTAGAAGAAAGGTAAGCTGTATTAACCGTAAAGAAATATTTACAAGTACAAGAGATCAACTGCAACAAGCTGCATCAAACAAGAATCACAACTTCGAATCTGCTAAGAGATATATCTAGCAGACCAAAGGCTCTCAACTAATTTTATATTTTAAAACTACACTACTATGTATTAATTGTAATACTAAATGAAGAATAAATAAAACAGTTTACAGTTTGGTTTGCAAAATTACCGTTACTAAGCACCGAAGTGGGCAATTAGTGCAGAAATTAGCCCACGAACTAGGTTGCAATTAACTGTGAATCTGGGCACAAATATATGAACAAGGTTAGAACATTTGCCATTACACTCTCAGGATTCGACAGAAATGAGGTTAAAACTAGCAATCGACATGTATATGAACAAAGTTAGAAAAAAATGACAATCGATCGATCGCATACCCAGTACGCGTTAGAGACGTCGACGGTGATGACCAGTGGTAGATGGGTGGTGACCGGTGGCAATGGGAGAGACAAAGGTGGTGGGAGCGATGGCGGCGATGACCGTTAGTAAGGTGACGGAAGAGGAGTAGAGGTTACTGTAAGTGTGCAGAGTAAACGGGCAACTGTTCTAGTTAAAAGGACTTTAAATTACGGTTTACAAGAAAACCATAATCTAAAGTCACACTTTAAATGACGGTTCCTTGAGAACCATAATCTAAAGTCTAACGAAATTAAAAAAATAGCGTGAAAATTATTTGGCCTATGCTGGGTTTCGAACTCACGATCGATGGTGTTGACTCATGTACCCACGACCATTATGCCATGAGTCTTATTCAATCAAACATATGTAACACATTAATATAAAGTTTTTTTAATCTAAATAAGCTGTAAGACGACGTCGTTAACTGTAATTTAATTTACGCGTGGTGTCAAAAAAATCAAATAATGAGGGAAATATTTGGCGTCAGGTCAAAACGACGTCGTTGACCATCAGTGGGCGGGGACTTTAGATGACGGTTATTAGTAAAACCGTAATGTAAAATCCGTTGACCGTAAAGCGCTCGTCAACACGGGACTTTACATTATGGTTTTACTAATAACCGTCATCTAAAGTCCGTTCTAAAAAAGGCGCGCCTACCTCCGATCGATTATTGCTTACGGTTAATTCAATAAACGTCGTTAATTAATTCCGGCCTTCCTATTAATCACAGTTTATGTTAAAGCCGTGATTAATCCACCGTCATTAAATGCTTCCATTCCACCAGTGAGTGGGAGTGTTAGTGAACACTACACCCACTCTCAATGGGTTCGCACTGGGTTACACCCCTTGGAAGTGGCAATGACCACGACTTCGGATTGGTGCCCGAGGACCTCGGTCTCCAATTGTTGGGATTGCCTTCTTTCAAAACCTTTTTAGAGACATTCATTGCAAAGCCAAGGATAGGAAAGGAAAAGAGAATGAGAGTGTATGGGGCGAGCTTTTCTGCCAAGCTAGCGCCAAGAAGAGGAATTGATCAATTCGGATGGGTATAGAATAAAAGATTGGGAAAATTCTGATGTTGAAGAAATGATTAAGATTGGGAGTCTGATGGTTTGAAGTTTGTGGGAGCTGAAGAAGGTTTGAGCGTTTTGAGAGGTGTGAATAACACCTTAGAATGGGAAAAGAGTTTTTTGATTGGAATGGGTCGCACCCTAGATGGGCTGCCTACGTACTCAACTCTCTATTGAGATCAGACCTTATGTAGTTCACTGTTTTGGGGATTTTGAAAGTTTTGATATTTGTGGAGTTTGAAGATATTTGAGGTGTTTGAGATTTGGAAGGGTTTGGAGTTTCAAGAAGTTTCAGGTTTCGGATGCTAGTCTGTGAGACGCTCAAGTCTGTGAGACATTTGAAACCTTGAGATGTCGAAGTTTGTGAGACGCTTGGGCCTGTGAGACACTCGGGTCTGTGAGACGCTCGGGTCTGTGAAACATTCGAATCATTGGAATGACAAAGTCTGTGAGATGCTCGGATCTATGAGACATTTAGAGTAGGAGGAATTGGAATGAAGTTGAAATTGAATTGAAATCAAAGTTGAATCGGGGTTAAATGAATATTGATTTGAATTGGAATTGAAATGAATTTGGATTTGAATGGGTTGAATTTGAGTTGAATTTGAAATTGAACGAGTTTGGATTTGAATAGGTTTGAATTTTGATTTGAACTGAATGGAATTGGGTTTGAATTGAATTGGTTGAATGAATTGGGTTTGAATTGAATTTGGTTTGAAATGAATTTGGGTTGGGGTTGGAAAACGGGTCAAGTCAAAATTTGGGTTGGTCAAAGTTTAGGTCAAGGTCAAAGTTGGACAGGGTTAAAGTTGGGGTTGGTCAACATTGGACCGGGTCAAAGTTGGACCAGACTGGGCCTTGGTCAAGGTTTGGGCCAGATTGGGCCTTGGTTAGGCTTTTGGGTTGAATTGGGCCGAGTTGGGCTTTTGGATTGAATTGGGCCTGGGTCAAAGTTTGGGCCAGATTGGGCCTTGGTTAGGCTTTTGGATTAAATTGGGCCAAACTGGGCCTGTGTTGGGCTTTTGTATTGAATTGGGCCTGGGTCAAAGTTTGAGCCAGATTGGGCCTTGGTTAGGCTTTTGGGTTGAATTGGGCCGAGTTGGGCTTGGGTTGAGGTGTCTTGAATTTGGGCGTTGCAAATGGGCCAGAATGGGCCTTTGGGCCATGATTTTGGGCCTTGGGTTTATGGGTTTTGAACCTCAGGTTTGTGGGCTGCCGAATTGAATTTTTGAATTGGGCTTTTAAATTGGAATTTTGAATTGGGTTGATTTTTTTTTTGATTGGGCTTTAGCTTTAAGAAACATTTCAGGTTTTGAAGTTGATTTTTTTATTACTATAATAAGAAGTGGTTTGGGTTTAGGGGTCACCCAATTTATTAGGTGGGACCATGGCTCACCTAAATCTCTGGGTTCACCCTCTATCCTAAAGCTTGGTCCTAAAAGGATAATAACTATGGCTTAATAGTAAGAAAAAATGAATGAAATATTAAATTACAATGAAAGAGAGCGAGAATGATACATACAAGAGAGAATCGAACAAATCAAGGTAAATAATAGCAAACTAAACCGGTAAACGAGAGCATAACATGATAAATCACTAGCCAAGCTCTTATGTTTTATTTCCTCTAATGACCAAACGAGCGTTCTGACTTGAAAGAAATTAATGACACATATTAAGCTCAAGATAAGTTATTGACTCATTCCTTTCGAGTTTCACCGAAATTTCCTGAATTCTAGACAAGCTTTGATGTAATGTCGCGTAGGTCTAAAGCTACTCAATAAGTTACTACCTACTTCTCCCATTTTATGACCAAGACATCTACAGCATTCACATGAATCAACACTTTCTCTCCATCAAACCATATAATCGATTCCAGACAAATAAAACAACAAATAGCAAACTTTTACTAGGCGTGCAGCTTCAAGACCGACGGGAGTGTGCTCAAATTACAGTATTATGCAGGCTAGGCATTTTGAACAGAATTGGATGTCTAACAAAGTATTCACGCACAATAAATAACCCATGATTCAGAAAACTGATGGCACACACAATCAATGTCGATATATAGATCATATAGCATCCTGCGGCACAACTAACAAATGTATCTACAGTTACTTGGTTGAAGGTATAAATACCAGATTGAAGACAACAACGTTTCCTGCAACTTAAGAAGAGGAATTAAAACAAACAAACAACAGATTAGAGAAGATTAGATATGGAGTTCCTAAATATGATCAGAATGGACAACGCAAATAACAGAACCTAACACTCCTTGCTGTGTATAGCAGAAACTGAAATTGAACACAAACTTTCGATCTCGTTCATCACCATTCATCAATTTCTTTAGTGACCACCTCTTTTATTCATCTAAAATTTCAAAAGGTCATTAATGCAAGATTAAATTCAAAATCAGACAGAGGCACTACTTTCCACCGCTAGCAGATTTCTTTCTTTTTTTTAAAAAAAAAAACTCTCCTAAAACACCAACTCAAATGGTAGTAGGATTAGTATCTTCTGATAAGGGTAGAAAAAACACAAGCAGGTAGGCAGATTGTACAGATCTAGCCAATAGAAAATGCAAGGTAGATGTGAAATTAGAAGGTACAGTGATAGTGGTCATTCGCAATAAGATACAACAGGCAGTTCTCAAGCATAATTTGTGCCAAAAAACCGATAAAGAAGCCATTCAGAGTGAAAGAGTACCCCTCAAACAGAAGTGATAGTTCTTTGGTGATGGGAACAACAAACAGAAAAACAAGCATATCAGATATAGAATTGAACTGAGATGAGCTTACACAGACAGATCCGCCTGCTTAAAAGAAATTAGTATTCCTGCTTCACCATCTAAATCAGTATCAAAGGAGTTATGCAAGGCCATATACGAGTGCTCAAAATAAACAGAACATGAGTTATGGCTTTTAGACAGATGATTGAGGAGTTTTCATTTCTCACCAAGTTCCACAATAGGTTGGGTATTTTCCACAGAAGAATACAAAGATATACAGATTGGCAGAGGATCGAGACTTAGAGCTTCTCCATACAGATGAAGCATTCAGGCAACTCTATAATGGACCAAGCCGAATGATAACAGTGCACGGATATACAAAGGGTGTATAATCGCAATCATAAAATGAGACTTGTGCCTCAACCTGGTGCGAACTTATCTCGGAGACCAAAAGGAATTATGTAACGTAAGGTGCTTATCAAATTGCCAGACAAAAATTGAAACAGACACATTGACAGAATAACGAGATATATGCATAATGTCTTAAATGTTTTTGAAAGCGACATGTAGCACTAGTAGTGAGCATAAGATAGAAAAAAACAAGGAGAATGTAAATACCAAGTGGTCTTCTAAAGAATCTTGAAGAAGTAATGTTTCTTTAGTGGTGTGGCCAAGGTGATATAACGAGAAACTGAGTTAGATATACAGAAGCTTAAACCAAACTCAATGATACACAACCTGTATATATTACTGCAGAGGTTGGGTTTCTGAAATCGAAAATCTCAGATTATGATGAATTACTGTGATACTATACAAAATACTACTTATATTGAAAGAAATCAAAAGAAAATACACTGATATGTCTCTCTGTTTCCCTTTTTTCTGTGAATACCCAAAAACATACTAGTGGCTAGCAAGACATTGAAATTATAGAAACCAATTGATGGTTTCGAATGATGTCAACAAACTGGTATATTTAAAAATCGGTGAAATAAAACGAAGTAGACCTGAAAACAAGTGCAAGGGAATGTCTCTAGCACCAGACAAATCTGATGAGGCCCTGCAATTCAAGCAATCCATCCCCCTTTTCGTCGGGTTCATCTGGTGATGTATACGGAAGTGTAGTAAAAAATGTGATCCATGTTTTATGCCTTCCGTAAACACAGAGACCATATTGGTCTTGGCATTCACTCGGAATAGGCATGCTAGTCAAAGGGAATCAAAATCCAGCTAGAAGAATAGCTTTCGAGCATACAGAGAACAGAAAAGAAAGAAGTAAAACAGTAAGCAGTAGCACAGTGATTATCAAATAGATGACCAGACAATCAACGACACTGGCATCGAAAATCTTCGACAAAGTAATTTATGAGGATGTCCACCTTGATGCGTTTCCCTGGCACGGATGGTGAAGAGGGGAAGAAGGAATGTAAACAGAGAATGAAAAAAAAAACATTTCACAATCGATTTTTGACAGAGGAAAGCATGAGGTATCCTTACTTTGTTCAAATGCTCAAACTGGGCGCAGAGGAGATGGAAAATGCAGATTCGGAGAAGGAAGATGGAGGGTATGAGGAATTTGGTTTTACGACTTGAAGGTTTTGATATACCGGTTTTTCAAAACGTGCTTCAAGAACAGAAAAATATTATGAAGAAAGGAGAAAGACAACGTGTTGTCGGCTGGGTCATTGTAAAATGCTATTGTAGGTTTTTGTTAGTCTCATTATAAATAGAAAAGACTAGGGTTTTTTGTAAAAAATGGGCTTATTAAAAAGGGTTGGACTATGTTTGGGGCTGAGATGAGGGAATTGGGCTCTAAAGCGCTTGGGCTACGTTTGGATCTGCGAACTCCAGGCCTCCTTTGGCCGCGAACCAGGTGAAAATAAAAAACATAACTGTTTCTCATGGGATTCGACCTTGAGTCCTCCGTCCAACCTTCAGCATGCTCATACCAATTGAGCCACAACAACATTCAGTTTTGTTAATGCTGGAGTTAAAAGATTTAAGTTTTGGGTCGGGCTGAATAAAACTCCTGTTTACTGCTAATTCCAGGATTTGAACTCAAAACCCTTAGCTTCCTTCATGAAGCTCTAACAAGTTAAACTATGACAAAACTTAATATACAAATGTGAGAAACAATACTAAAGCTCTAATTCGAACTAGATGAATCATTTTAAATGGAAATGTACAGTAAAACGAAAGAGCTTAATTTAACAAAAAATGAATTGTCCTCTTCATAAGAGTCATGAAATTATGGAATGTGAATAACAAAATACAAAACATAATAAAATATTAGATAAACGAAATAACGTAATATTAAGTACATAAAATAATGAAATAATACTAGCGAAATGGTGGTTGCAATACAAACGAACGCAATAAAATAAAAGTTAAATTACTTATGTACGAGTAGCATGTGAATAAGATGGAAAAGAGAAATAACAAAATAAAAGTGATGAGAGGGGATTTAATTGAATTGGTGACAAAATGTACATAAAATGATGAGAATAACTCTAAAAAATAATAACGACAAAGAGAAATAAAAACAAGTACTAATAAAGAAAATACAAGTAAAAGTATCACTGAAATGGATGGAGATAAAATAAACAAGTAGATAAATAGCATGAACACAAAATAAAACTGAATAGACAAATGAATAAGCGAATAAATAAAATCGACTAACATGAAATAAATCGAAATTAAAATGATAAAGAAACTCGGTAGCAAAAAGGGACAGGTTTGAAAACGGATGCTTTGAAAATTGGTTTAAATAATGTGTCATAAAATGACAGCTTCATTTTGGTATGCACATGAATAAAATTTGAAAAGAGAGTCGACGAACCCCTTATTTTATTTATTTTTCTGAATCTTACTTTATGGGGTGAGAATTTTTGGTGTCTACAGGTTCTTCAAAAGTTCTTCCTGAAGAACTCAAAATTAAAGTTCTTACACCTCTCTCTTCCACTTCATATTTTTGTATTAATTTTTTTACTTAAGAACTCATAAGAACCATTGATAATCATCCTATAAGGAGAGGTGCAGACCTGACAATTTGGGTCAATGGGTCAGGTTGATATCAACCCTAACCCAACCCATTTAAAATATCAACAACCCAACCCAACCCAAAAATGGATAGGTCAAAAAATCATGACCCTAACCCAACCCATTCAAAATTTCTTCAACCCTAACCCAACCCACTCGACCTATTTTTGAAGCATACAATAATTTAGATGAATTAGGAGCAATTTTTTTTTTAAAAAAAAAAACCAAAAACATCTAGTGCTAGTTGGCACACTAATTATGATGGAACAAAAGGAACATAAGTAATCTTGTTTGATAGACCCAACTTTAAACGAATTTCATGTTATGCAAAGAATCTAAAGTACTACACTAACTTCCCATTAATGATTAACTCAAACATTTTTAATAAGTTTTTTATTATCATTTCGAGCCTAGAGCTCAACCTCTGTCAAGGAGGAATCCTATCTGATATGCACATGATCCTAATGCCCTTAAAAAAGGAAACAAAAATGAAAATCTTCATTATGCATTAAATAAATGCACTAAACACAAATAATCTAAAGTTAGAAATAATTTATAAACTGAGTGCTCAAAGATTCAAACTATGACTGATAGTTTTAAAATGATTACACCCGTTTAAACTGAGTGCTCATGCTTGAGAAAAGTGCAATCACAATCACTATACTTAATCGTGACTAAAAGTTGAGGAACTTTTATGCAGCACGTTATCCACATTGCTCGCTTCAAAATTTACTAAAAGGTGTATAATCAAGATCCTACTTACAAAAATTATATATCACCTGCTTTTGTTCACCTTTCTAGATAATCCAAACACACCCACATTCTCAAGAATGTAATGGCAGTGAGAATAGGAAAAACAAACCCTGGACAGAGATGAAGAGCGACATAGACATGAACAACGACGTTCAGAATAAAATGGATGTAAGTCTGCAAGACGAGAGCATTAGGGTTTTTAACATTATGTTAAGTTCTCATTGGGCCTTAGTTTGATATGTAGCTGGTTGGCCCGTCAGCTTAGTTAAGATTGTGTGATATTATTAAAGGTTGGATAGTCCAACTGCACTAGGGCATAAGGCTAAGACATAGTTATTAGTTTGATCTAAATATATATATATATATATATATATATATATTATATATATGAATTAATATTTTTATTTTTTATTATTAACTAATATATTTTCAGGTTTCGGGTTGGGTTATGGGTTTAGATCTCTACCCTAACTCAAGCTACAAAATTAGCTTATTACCCTAACCCAACCCAAAAAATAAATGGGCCAATAATCAAGACCCTAACCCGCAAAAGTATGGGTTGGTTTCGGGTTGGGTCAAAATTGCCAAGTTTATTTATTTGTATATATTGTAAAAAGAAATTGTAACACCCCAACCATAAACTCCACACTTAACCAATCATCGCCGCGGAAAACATCACTTAACCATTTACCAAAAGGGCGGTGTTACACGCCGTTAGCCACCCACGTGGCTAACAAGGCAGTACATACATTGTATCGGTCTGATTACAGAAATCCCGAGCATAATTACAACATTCCAAAAATCACCAATCCAAAAGAATCACAATATACCGAGTGTCAATGTACAAAAATCACAATCTAATCCTATACCCACCAAAATATACGACCTCGAGTGTACAAACACTACTCGGGTTTAATATCCAAAAATAACAAAAGTATTCCATTGTGCTCCATGCTATAACAATTCAGCTTCCTCGATCACTCTCCTGAAAAATAATATGTGCCCCCAAAGGGGGTCAGCAACCCTTGGCTGGCATGGTTAACGTGCAGCCCGCTGACTACCGGGATACACACAACTATTTGTCATGATAACATGGCATTGATTTTAACATACAACACATATATCACATAGCAAGAAATATTGCAAAATGATAACAGCACATGCAACGTGAGAACGATTCACTTTAGGAAACAACCGACATAGTTAGTCCACACAGTAAGCCTAGAGAATGACTTCATCCTCATGTTAAGCTCATCACATAGCATAGTACTGTTCTGTTATTCGAATGAATAACTTAACTTAAATGGCGAGACGGGTATAGTGACCCGTGCATACCAAACACATAATTCCCCCCTAGCCCGAGTGGAAGTCAGGTAGGTAAGCTTTGGCTAAGCTTGTGGGAGGTTGGAATCCAAAAAGGAAAACAACCCTAACATAAGGAGAGAGCCGAATCTGATTCAGATTTCGACCCCCGTACATACACGCATGACCGGAACGACAGGATTCCTCACTCCCCGGTTAGCACTCGTTAGAAGTCCCACAATGGGAACTTAACACAATCTCTCACAAGTAAATGTTTAAGTCCAGTTAGACATACAAGGGAAGCGAGACATAATCCAGCAACACATACCACAACTAGACACACATAGCCGTGGTTAGAACGTTCCTTAGGTTGGGAACGTTATTACCGGATACCGTTCTCTTACGTTTCCTAGCCTTGGTTAATTAACAGTTAGCACGTATTCGAGGTTACCGGTATCGGTACGCACACGTCACATTAATAATAATGACTGTAAACTCGTTTCATGATCTAAATCTTACAAGGTCGTAAACACACAGAAAAACAAACAACACACAAGCCGGTGTAAACCGGTAGGCAACAGACTGCAATAAAACCATACCTTGGTCCCTGCTGTGATTGTGTTCCACCGTGGGAGAACCCTATACACATTTAGTAGCGTCGGTTAATTAACGTACTAGGCCATTATTGACTTATTACTTCACGCTTCTACTTTATTTTACTTTCACACTTCGTTACCACTTTTTACCTTTCGAATTGTCATAATAACCCACCTAACATGTCTTAAACAATCTTATAACATCATTACTATCTAATCACCATCATTAGACATCATTTTCTAGCCTTAAACAAGGTTTTTAAAGTGGTCCGGGACTTGGTCCCCATCTAAGGTCCCGGACCTATTCATGGCAAACTCTCGGGTGGATTTTAGGTGGTGGTCCGGGACTTCATACGGGACTTAAGTCCCGGACCAGTACAAGCTCGCAATTCTCGACCTGTTTAATAGGGGTTGTCCGGGACTTAATACTCACCCTAAGTCCCGGACCAATGTGCCTGAATACTCTCGACCAGTTTTTACCATATGGTCCGGGACTTGACATGGAACCTAGGTCCCGGACCACTGCTACACACTTTCAAAAATGACATTTTAAAAACTTGTCCACTTGTTCTCTTCACCTATTGTTGTCCCAAGCTTCCTACATGTAATTAGATATATTCTAACACTAATATAACATCTTAAACTTGCCTAAATCATCATCTAGACTTGTTACCCAATTCTTGATTAAATTCACTCAAATTTCCCACCCTCCTCTTACAAGAACTAAAGGTTAGTTCTATTAGGTGTTATGCTACAAATTTTTCTCACCACTCTCACCCACTTACTAGTCCACAAACAATGTCACATTCCCACCTTAAAGTTCACTCATCTCCCCATCTCCCTTTACCTAGTTTCTAACCGATTTTTATACTACAATTTCCTCCCAAAATACCTTGTAGTTCTCTAGTTTGTTCCCACTTAGAAATACACTTAAACCATCAAATTCCTACACAAATTTTGACATGATCCCCCCATAAATTTAACATGTTCCCACACCTTATTTAGCCCACTAAAACACTCGAACCATCAATTCATTCAAGGCACTAAATTTACACACCGATTCCATCATTTTAACAACAATCACCACAATGTACATAAACCTTAAAAGCTTGGCTCTTAGGCCCTTAAACAACATCAAATTAAACACTGAATTTCCTCATATTATTAGCAACACCTGCACTACACTCAACATTTATATTTGCTCAAACATAAACACAATCATAGATCACACCTCTTTTAAGGTAATTTCATTACCTTGGGTTTTCTTTTCCAAAACTCTCCCTCTTAACTTCTTGTTCCTCCACCGGTATTCAACGGAATTAATTGCTACACTAATGACCATGCCAAAATAATCACAATGAGTATGGAGGGTTTAAGAAAACTATTCCATTAACCCTAGAACTTAGTAATTATTTGAAACACCATTGGAGGGAATTACCTTCTACTTCAAGGTGAAGTGTTTGGCAATGAAATTGGGCTAGCTCCAACACCTCTAGAAGATTGAACAAGCTAAAATGGAGAGAAAACAATGGTGTTTAGTACACACCAAAATCGGCCACCATAGAGAATGAGGGAATGAATGAATTTTTGAGTTCTTTCTTATCTTAGACCATCAAGGAGTTGATTGGCTTCAAGAATATGAAGTTTTCTCTTCAAGGTGTGGTATACCCATGGAAATGAAGTATGGAGTTTTGAGATTTTAAAAGGTGGAAAATAATCCCCAAGACGAGAGGAGTATTTTGGTGTAAAAATTTCTTGATTTGGAGCTAGGATGATGAAGTAACAAGGAGGTGAAGATGGGGTTGTTTCTTGGCTTGCAAAATCGCCATTAGAGGAGCAAAATGAAGAAGAAGAGCTGAGAGAGGGGGGGATGGCTCGCTGAGTGCATAGAAATGAGGGAGAGAGAGAGTGTAGTGTGTGAGAGAGGGAATAAAGTAGGTAGTACCTTTTTGCCTTTGTGGTTTTTGTATTTTAGTGAGTAAAGTGAAGTTAATAGAATAGATAGGGGGGCCAAATCATGAGACACAAGAGAGGGAGAGCAAAAAAAGGTTTTATTTTACAATGTGAGAGAGTGGCACTTGGTCATCAGCAGATTACACCCGTTAATTCCCGAACTGTCAGTTTTAATAGTTCGGGTCCGGTTTCCGGAATTTATTTATTTTTTTATTCTAAAAATTCCTAGACTTTAATATGAAATCCACTATAATTTATACAAGTCCGTTTTAACTGTTTAAAGTCCCGTTTTTTGGTTTTCTCGAAAAACGTGCTTTAAAGCCTCGTTTGTGCTTTCAATCCACTATTTGGATCCGTTTCCTTCGGGATTTTTTCCACATGTTCTTAATGACTAAATAGGTCCTAGGAATCCATTTAGGACCCTAGGTAAGTTATATACTTACTATAATTACTTAACACGCGTTTTTGCGCTTTGTGTCTTTTACGCGTTTTCTTTTTCGTTTTGGTTTTTATTTCTTCACCAATGTTCTTAAGGACTTAATTAGCCTTAAAATATCATAATTATATAATTAACTAACATATTAAGGTTTGGGGTATTTCAATCTACCCCCCTTAAATGAACTTTGTCCCCAAATTTCACACTTCCCACGCGTCTTAAATACTAGAACACGGAGATTACTTTTAAAAAAACACTTCCATAACAAATATGCAAACATACTTTACATAACATCGGACTCAAGGTCCCGGTAACATAACATCACTTAGACTCAAAGGTCTATAACATAACCACATAGACATGTATTTCAATACATGCAGTACATACATAACCGAAATGGCTCTACCCCCCTTAAAATAGGGGTACGCCCCGTACCATATACATATAAATACTAAGAAGTAAACAGCGACGGGTACTTCGCCCTCATCTTATCTTCCAGCTCCCAAGTGGCCTCCTCGACTTCCTGGTTAGACCAGAGAGCCTTCACCAATCTTACAGACTTATGGCGAGTGTCTCGAGTCTTAGTGTCCAGGATCCGTACGGGAGTCTCCACTGATTGCATGGTCGGCTCTAGTGTTAGCCTTTCGGGCTGAAGCACATGGGACGGATGAGGCATATATTTCTTCAACTGGGACACATATAATACATCATGTACCTTACCCAGCTCAGCTGATAAATCAAGCCTATAGGCTGCCGGGCCTATCCGCTCCGTCACAACATAAGGCCCCACATATTTCGGGCTCAACTTGCCTTTCTGGCCAAAACGAAACACACCCTTCATGGGGGATACTCTAAGAAATACCTGATCGCCCACGGCGAACTCCAGGTCACATCTGCGCACATCTGCGTATGCTTTCTGCCTATCCTGGGCTGCCTTCATGTTAGCCCGGATCTGACGTACTTCTGCTTGTACTTGCTCTAAATACTCAGGTCCTATAATGACCATCTCACTCGACTCATCCCAGCATAATGGCGGGCGGCATGGTCTACCATACAAAGCCTGGAAGGGAGACATCTTGATCGACGCATGGTAACTGTTGTTGTAGCTAAACTCGATCAGATGTAACTTATCAATCCAGCTGGTCTGAAAGTCAAGTGCACATGCACGTAACATATCCTCAAGCATCTGTATGGTGCACTCACTCTGACCATCTGTCTGTGGGTGAAACGCTGTACTCAACTTCAATTCGGTACCAAGCGCTTCCCGTGTAGTTTTCCAGTACCTCGAGAGGAATCTGATATCCCTATCAGACACGATGGTCTTTGGTACCCCATGATGCCGTACAATCTCATGGTCGAAGAGCTCTGCTAGCTTCGACACTTTCCAAGTGTCCTTCATCGGAATGAATCGGGCCACTTTGGTCAGTCGGTCAACAACGACCCATATCATATTCAAGCCTCCCCGAGTAGGCGGAAGCCCAACAACGAAGTCCATGGAAATGTCATGGAACTTTCATTCAGGAACGGGCATCGGCTGTACCATGCCACCAGGACGGCGGTGCTCAAACTTGACCTTCTGACAAGTGAGACACCTAACAACATAGTCTGTCACATCTTTTCTTTATACCGGTCCACCATAAATATCTCTTCATACTCTTGTACATCTTTTAAGCTCCGGGGTGAATAGAAGTAGAAGAACAGTGTGATTCACTCAGTATGCGCTCCTTCAGCTCAGCGCTACTTCGTGGGATACAAAGTCGGCCATTCAGCCTGATCAGGTCATCATCATGAAGTCGGAAATCATACTTCTGGCTCTCGAATGTGCCATCAACAAGCTTCTGTCTGATCTCTTGCATATACTGATCTGACATCTGAGCACTCCGCACCTCATCAACTAAGCTAGAGTGAGAAATTAGCGAATGGAGAGAGTGTGCTCGGCGACTCAATGCATCAGCTACAACATTCGCCTTACCTTCCTTGTACTGAAGGTTAATATCGTAATCATTAAGGAATTCAACCCATCTTCGTTGCCTCATGTTCAACTCCTTCTGAGTGAACAGGTATTTCAAACTCTTGTGATCTGAATAAATCGTCACATTCACTCCATACAAATGGTGTCGCCATATCTTCAAGGCGAAGACAATGGCACCCAATTCTAAATCATGTGTAGGATAGTTTTCTTCATGTCGCTTCAACTGTCGGGAGGCGTAGGCCACGACCTTCCCGTGTTGCATCAAAACACATCCCATTCATTTACCTGACGCATCACAGTACACCTCAAATCCATCAGTACCCTCTGGTATAGTCAGATATGGTGCAGAAGTCAAAGCATCCTTGAGGCTCTGGAATGAGCACTCACAATAAACTGTCCACTCAAATGGTGCATCCTTCTTCATTAAGGATGTCAACGGTTTCGAAACAATAGAAATTTTTTTCACAAACCTCCGATAATAACCTGCCAGACCGAGGAAGCTCCGGATATCGGTAACCGTCTTCGGTCTAGGCCAGGTGCGCACAACATCAATCTTGGCCGGATCCACAGTGATCCCGGCCTCTGAAATGACATGACCAAGAAAAGAGACTTGGTCTAGCCAAAATTCACACTTCGAGAACTTCGCATATAGCTGGTTCTCTCTCAATGTCTGCAATACACTCCGCAGGTGATTTTCATGCTCAACCTTGGACTTAGAATAGATAAGGATATCATCAATGAAGACAAATACTGATTTATCCAACTGATCTCGAAACAAATGATTCATCAAGTCCATAAACTTCGCTGGTGCATTAGATAACCCAAACGGCATGACCGTGAATTCATAGTGTCCATATCTGGTTCGGAATGCGGTCTTCTCAATGTCACTGTCCCTGATAGCAATCTGATGGTAACCCGATCGCAAATCGACCTTAGAGAACACAGAAGCACCTTTCAGCTGGTCAAACAAATCATCGATACGTGGCAATGGGTAACGGTTCTTCACCGTAACGGCATTCAGCTCTCGGTAATCGATGCAGAGGCGGAGACTACCATCCTTTTTCTTCACAAAAAGGACTGGTGCTCCCCATGGTGAAACGCTCGGGCGGATGAATCCCTTGTCAAGTAGGTCTCGCAGCTACTCTTTGAGCTCTGTCATCTCAGCAGGAGCCATACGGTAGGGCGCCTTCGCTATAGGTCAGGTGCCCGGTACCAAGTCAATCTCAAACTCAACTGCCCGTGTAGCGGCATGCTTGGGAGCTCCTTAGGAAAGACATTAGGAAACTCCGACACAACCGGCACATCTGGGCTAAACTCAGGGTCTCTCTCTATGTCCTGGACATAGCAGAGGTATACATCATTCTTTCTTCTGATCTCATGATACATGGCCATGGCGGAGATGATCTGTGTCGAAGGCTCCCTGGGCCTCTGGCGGTATGAAATGGTAACCCCAGACGGACTCTGAAGAAGCAGACGGTGCTCGGCACAAATGATTCGGCCCTTGTACCGCTCCAACCAATTCATCCCCACAATCACATCAAATCCGAGCCCCTCGAACTCTATCAAGTCGATCGGGAACTCCTCATTCTTAATTCGGACGGTGGCATCTCGGTAATAACGGGTGCATCGGATCCGCTCCTTAGACGGGAGAGTGACTAGGAAGTCAGGTAGCTCCTCCGCGTCTAACCCCAGTCTCCTCACAAATGAGAGTGAGACAAACGTATGTGAGGCTTCAGAGTCGAACATGATCGACGCATCCACGCCATTCACTGGGAAGGTACTAGTGAGGATAGTGCCGCTTCTGCCGGCCTCTGCCTCTGTACACACACTTAGTGTACCTTCCGTTCCGAGTGCAACTCCTAATTTATTTCATAAACTTGATAAGTATATTGGTAACAACATGGGTGGAATACTCAAGGAAATCAACACTGCTTTATTCATAAAACTCATTCTTACACCATGTTGGTATTACATTTGACTACATCACTTCTATCTAGCATACTTGATGCATCACACACTTAACATACAACTGACTTCACACTTTACATGATTACACATAACTTCAGAATTGCCTAAAGGTTAAGTTTAAACGTCCAGGTTTCATGTGTGTGGCATTGATTATTGCCGGAGGCGCCGTATTTAGTTTGATCTTCTTGATACCATGATACAGCATCCTCGACTGCCCACCCATGATTAACACATCTCCCGACTTCAACACCAACTTCTTTGTGAGGTCCGCACGCTTCTGCTCGCCGTAGATAAACTCAGCGGTATCACCTATGGACCAAGACACCACGGGTACTCCCTTACTAAGAGACTCGGGTGTCTCGTCCTTGTCTTGGTGTAAACCCAGTCTTCCACCCTTTTGGTAGAAATTGAGAATACACAAATCTGCCTTGATACTCGGAAGTGGTTTCGATTCAACTTGCTGAGCAATTCCCACGGTGTGGTTAACCACCGCAAGGAACTCCTCAGGTATACTCGGTACGGTCGCTCCATCTTCAGCTCTTGTATCCTGATATGACTTGGTGTAAGGGTTCCAATCCTTACCCATGCACATCATCTTTAAATTCATTTTCGCCCCACTCGGGTATTCCGGTGTGTAGAAACCTCCAGGTGCTGCTCCAAGCTCGTTGCATCATCGAATGATATTGATTTGTGCTTCGGGTGTCAAGTATCCCCTTAATAATATCATATCTGGTTGGATAACCTGACACTGTTCTGCCGGATAGTCGGTAATGTCGATGGTGATCTCTTCGGGGTTCGGTGTGGGTGGGATTGGATAACAAATATTGAAGGTTCCTAAGGTTTATAATTCCTAATTTAGGTGGTTTTCACATTGTACTTTAACTCATTACTCACATGGTTGTACGATTAGACTCACTAATACACATGCATGAAATGCGGCAAGCAATCACTTATTTCACTTATTGGTTTAAGTGGTACCTGGTCTAGAAGAGGATCCTGGTGCCTCTGACCGGTCCACCACATTCAGGGCAGCCTTGCCTGCTCCCGACCCTTTCCCTTTCTGGGAATCAGTATTCCCTTGCCCTGAGGATGGCTGATAGGTGCTTTCGGGCCTTCAGTGGTCGCGGCAGCCTTACCCTTCCACTGCCCCCTGGGCCTATAGTTTCTGCCATCGGGGTTTTGGTAGCACTCGAAATCACGGTGCCCCAACTTCTTGCAGTAATGACACTGCACATCATTCCCTTTGCAGTCCTTACCAGGGTGGTCACCTTTGCACCATTTACAGAAGTAGTGGCGCTCCGGTCCAGAGCCCGTACCGGCCTTGAGCGGTAGAGAGCGTAGGGGCTTGGCCGCATAGGCATAAGTGAGCTTCAGTGGCTCCTCAGCGGTGGTGGACTGGGCTTGGCCCTTGCCACCCTGTTGCTGGCCTTTCTGGGGCTGAGGGTATGGTTTCTTCTTCTTCCCTCCTTGGTACCCCTGCGTGCTTTGGCCCTCGCTCGTGGCCTTGCGCGTGCGCATTCTCCTCGTCCCTTAGGCGGACGGTGATCTCGACCTTAGCAGCGGCATGATAGCACTCCTGCAAGGTATTGTACTCGGCTGGCCCCATGCCATAGCGTAGGCGGTGGCTTAGCCCGCTATAGAAGCGATTCGCTAAGACCCGGTTCGAGTAACCTAGGTCGGGTAGAAGATGGACAAGGTCGGTGAAGGCGGTGTAGTAGTCGTCCACCGTCATTTTATCTCCTTGCTTCAAGCTGTCAAGCTCCAGGCGCTTTGCCTCTTGCACATGCACTGGGTAGTACTTGGCCCGTAGCAATGCCGTGTACTGCTCCCATCCAAAATTCGGATCGGCCACTTTTTCGGCCCGTACAAGTTTCCACCAATTCCTAGCCGAACCCTTCAAGTAAAACGCAGCAAGCCGGACCTTGGCATCAGCAGGAACGGCCAAAGTCTCATAGGCGGTCTCAAGCTCTGAGATATACGCCTCTAGTTTGGAAGGGTCGGTCTCCCCTTTGAAAGACGGGGGTCGTAGATCGGCCAACGCTTTCACCCAGTTGGTTTCGCGCGACTGTGGTGGTGGTGGCTCCGGATAATTTTGCTCAGCGGGCTGTTGCTGTCCTTGCTGCACTGCAGCTACAATCTGTGGTACCACTTGAGCTAGGGCGGCCGCCACAACTTCGGCCATCATCTGAGCGGTAGGGTTATCCTCCGTGTCTCCTGGACCGGGCCCTCCGCGGCCTCGTCCACGTGGTCGTCCTGCCATCTGAACATACATGAGAGCACATTAGTATTGTGCTTACAAACTTATCGTGTCACAGGTTTATAACGTCCTTTGGACGACAAGGTTTAAGTTTCCTAACTCGGTATATTCCTAAGCTCGGTAATCGGTAATCAGAGCGATACTTCGCTCTGATACCACTTTTTGTAACACCCCAACCATAAACTCCACCCTTAACCAATCATCGCAACGTAAAACATCACTTAACCATTTACCAAAAGGGCGGTGTTACACGCCGTTAGCCACCCACGTGGCTCACAAGGCAGTACATACATTGTATCGGTCTGATTACAGAAATCCCGAGCATAATTACAACATTCCAAAAATCACCAATCCAAAATAATTACAATATACCGAGTGTCAATGTACAAAAATCACAATCTAATCCTATACCCACCAAAATATAAGACCTCGAGTGTACAAACACTACTCGGGTTCAATATCCAAAAATAACAAAAGTATTCCTTTGAGCTCCATGCTATAACCATCCAGCTTCCTCGATCACTCTCCTGAAAAATAATATGTGCCCCCAAAGGGGGTCAGCAACCCTTGGCTGGCATGGTTAACGTGCAGCCCGCTGACTACCGGGATACACGCAACTATTTGTCATGATAACATGGCATTGATTTTAACATACAACACATATATCACATAGCAAGAAATATTGCAAAATGATAACAACACATGCAACGTGAGAACGATTCACTTTAGGAAACAACCGACATAGTTAGTCCACACAGTAAGCCTAGAGAATGACTTCATCCTCATGTTAAGCTCATCACATAGCATAGTACTGTTCTGTTAGTCGAATGAATAACTTAACTTAAATGGAGAGACGGGTATAGTGACCCGTGCACACCAAACACATAATTTCCCCCTAGCCCGAGTGGAAGTCAGGTAGGTAAGCTTTGGCTAAGCTAGTGGGAGGTTGGAATCCAAAAATGAAAACAACCCTAACATAAGGAGAGAGCCGAATCTGATTCAGATATCGACCCCCGTACATACACGCGTGACCGGAACGACCGGATTCCTCACTCCCCGGTTAGCACTCGTTAGAAGTCCCACAATGGGAACTTAACACAATCTCTCACAAGTAAATGTTTAAGTCCAGTTAGACATACAAGGGAAGCGAGACATAATCCAGCAACACATACCACAACTAGACACACATAGCCGTGGTTAGAACGTTCCTTAGGTTGGGAACGTTATTACCGGATACCGTTCTCTTACGTTTCCTAGCCTTGGTTAATTAACAGTTAGCACGCATTCGAGGTTACCGGTATCGGTACGCACACGTCACATTAATAATAATGACTGTAAACTCGTTTCATGATCTAAATCTTACAATGTCATAAACACACAGGAAAACAAACAACACACAAGCCGGTGTAAACCGGTAGGCAACAGACTGCAAGAAAACCATACCTTGGTCCCTGCTGTGATTGTGTTCCACCGTGGGAGAACCCTATACACATTTAGCAGCGTCGGTTAATTGACGTACTAGGCCATTATTGACTTATTACTTCACGCTTCTACTTTATTTTACTTTCACACTTTGTTACCACTTTTCACCTTTCGAATTGTCATAATAACCCACCTAACATGTCTTAAACAATCTTATAACATCATTACTATCTAATCACCATCATTAGACATCATTTTCTAGCCTTAAACAAGGTTTTTAAAGTGGTCCGGGACTTGTTCCCCATCTAAGGTCCCGGACCTATTCATGGCAAACTCTCGGGTGGATTTTAGGTGGTGGTCCGGGACTTCATACGGGACTTAAGTCCCGGACCAGTTCAAGCTCGCAATTCTCGACCTGTTTAATAGGGGTGGTCCGGGACTTAATACTCACCCGAAGTCCCGGACCAATGTGCCTGAATACTCTTGACCAGTTTTTACCATATGGTCCGGGACTTGACATGGAACCTAGGTCCCGGACCACTGCTACAGACTTTCAAAAATGACATTTTCAAAACTTGTCCACTTGTTCTCTTCACCTATTGTTGTCCCAAGCTTCCTACATGTAATTAGATATATTCTAACACTAATATAACATCTTAAACTTGCCTAAATCATCATCTAGACTTGTTACCCAATTCTTGATTAAATTCTCTCAAATTTCCCACTCTCCTCTTATAAGAACTAAAGCTTAGTTCTATTAGGTGTTATGCTACAGATTTTTCTCACCACTCTCACCCACTTACTAGTCCACAAATAATGTCACATTCCCACCTTAAAGTTCACTCATCTCCCCATCTCCCTTTACCTAGTTTCTAACCGATTTTTATACTACAATTTCCTCCCAAAACACCTTGTAGTTCTCTAGTTTGTTCCCACTTAGAAATACACTTAAACCATCAAATTCCTACACAAATTTTGACATGATCCCCCCATAAATTTAACATGTTCCCACATCTTATTTAGCCCACTAAAACACTCGAACCATCAATTCATTCAAGGCACTAAATTTACACACCGATTCCATCATTTTAACAACAATCACCACAATGTACATAAACCTTAAAAGCTTGGCTCTTAGGCCCTTAAACAATATCAAATTAAACACTGAATTTCCTCATATTATTAGCAACACCTGCACTACACTCAACATTTATATTTGCTCAAACATAAACATAATCATAGATCACACCTCTTTTAAGGTAATTTCATTATCTTGGGTTTTCTTTTCCAAAACTCTCCCTCTTAACTTCTTGTTCCTCCCCGGTATTCAACGGAATTAATTGCTACACTAATGACCATGCCAAGATAATCACAATGAGTATGGAGGGTTTAAGAAAACTATTCCATTAACCCTAGAACTTAGTAATTATTTGAAACACCATTGGAGGGAATTACCTTCTACTTCAAGGTGAAGTGTTTGGCAATGAAATTGGGCTAGCTCCAACACCTCTAGAATATTGAACAAGCTAAAATGGAGAGAAAACAATGGTGTTTAGTACACACCAAAATCGGCCACCATAGAGAATGGGGGAATGAATGAATTTTTGAGTTCTTTCTTACCTTAGACCATCAAGGAGTTGATTGGCTTCAAGAATATGAAGTTTTCTCTTCAAGGTGTGGTATACCCATGGAAATGAAGTATGGAGTTTTGAGATTTTAAAAGGTGGAAAATAATCCCCAAGATGAGAGGAGTATTTTGGTGTAAAATTTCTTGATTTGGAGCTAGGATGATGAAGTAACAAGGAGGTGAAGATGGGGTTGTTTCTTGGCTTGCAAAATCGCCATTAGAGGAGCAAAATGAAGAAGAAGAGCTGAGAGAGGAGGGGATGGCTCGGTGAGTGCAGAGAAATGAGGGAGAGAGAGTGTGTAGTGTGTGAGAGAGGGAATAAAGTAGGTAGTACCTTTTTGCTTTTGTGGTTTTTGTATTTTAGTGAGTAAAGTGAAGTTAATAGAATAGAGAGGGGGGCCAAATCGCGAGACACAAGAGAGGGAGAGCAAAAATCTGATTTTATTTTACAATGTGAGAGAGTGGCACTTGGTCATCAGCAGATAACACCCGTTAATTCCCGAACTGTCAGTTTTAACAGTCCGGGTCCGGTTTCCGGAATTTATTATTTTTTTATTCTAAAAATTCCTAGACTTTAATATGAAATCCACTATAATTTATAAAGTCCTTTTTAAACTTTT
>CM041778.1:51157306-51273757 GCA_023374045.1 Limonium bicolor
GCTCTGAGATTGCTCCGGCATGCCTTGAGGTGGCTCCGGATGGCTTGAGATGGCTCCGGTATGGCCTGAGGTGGCTCCGGTATGGCCTGAGAGGCTCCGGTATGTTCTAGATGGCTCCGATGCTCTGAGATGGCTCCGGTATGGCCTTGAGATGGCTCCGTGCCTGAGATGGCTCCGGTATGGCCTTGAGATGGCTCCGGTATGGCCTTGAGGTGAATCTCTTGGTTGAGGCGGATTCCTTCATAAGGTGACAATAATGACCTTGTGGTTCGAGGGGTGGATGGTTTTTATTTGGAACGGGGTCGCACCCTGAGAGGGTTGCCTACGTACTCAACTCCCTGTTGAGATCAGACCTTACGTAGTTCATAAGTTTTGGCGAGTGAGGAATTTGGTGGCAAGGAGGGATGTCTTGCGGGGCATCTCTTTGAACGGTGCCCGAAGACTTTTAGCCCTTTGCTTTGATGACTGCGCAGTCTTTCACATTACTCAGAGGATGGCTGTCGTGTCGGTCGAAGGAGACAGGAACTATTCCGTGGCTACCCCTACGAGGGGGGAGTATACTCATCTTTCTCTTTCCATGTTGTAGGATATTATGTCTGAATTGATGGATGCAAATCTATTCTACATGCATTTTTTGGAATTGGATATGATTGAATGCAAAGGAAATGTCGTGTCAAGGTGAGCTCAACCAAGAATTCTAGTTAAGCCAGATCAGTCACCTTTAAGCCACTTCTTTCTTGAAAAATTCTCCCGAAAGAGGTCTCTCGGGATCTCTTATACCCTTCTTTCCTCTCTTAAGGTCAGTTAGGCTTTCTTTAACCGGGGTGATGAACACTCGTTTTTTTTTTTTCGGACTTCTTTGACACTCATTCGTGCACGATTGTATTGACAAGATCGGACGCGTTGTGGCCTTTCATATTTTAAATTTGGTACTTTTCGAATCGGGCAAATACCATCTCTAAGTCGGAGGTCTTTCAATGGGTTATAACGGGGCTGCAGGGTATGTCACATGGGACTGGAGGATTTGTTTGAGAATTGTGGAGCTTTTGTGCAACGGAGGATATGTTTCACCTTTGCCATGGATGGAGTGATTTTAGACCCCCTTCGCATTTGTGCGGATTATTACGCGTTCTCATTTTGGTTTGCGACTTCTTTGAGTAGTCTATTTGCACTGCCTTGTGTTTGAAGTATTCGTTCTTATCTACTCCTCAAGTGGGGATGTGTTCACGCAACGTGGTGCTTTCATTTCCTCTCTTTACTCTTTAGAGTATGTTGTTTTCGTTCTCTCTTTTCATCCTCTTTGGGTTTCTTTCAAGCCTTTCGCCTGCTTTAATGGTGGGGGAAGGAACCATGGCTCCGGCTCTTTCATCCTCTTTGCAAGGGTGGATCGTTGTGTGACGTGGGCTGATATATCGTGGGGCTATTTCGGGAAAAGGTTTTCAATGAAAGGCTCAGCGGGGTTCACTAAGGGATCATTTTCAGGGTCAATAAGGTTTTTTGGCCTTGTGGAGGTTTTCTTCGATCCTAGGTGCCTCGTCATCCTTATTGACAGACATTTGTTTCCTCTACTATTCCCAAATTCTGACATGAATGGTAACGCGCTTTTCTCATCAATATTTGGTTCAGTGAAAGAAGATCCTTACATGGTGCCTCGAAATTTAAATGCATCAATCGCTCTGGGTTTTGCACGTTCTGTGTTTCTCTCATGGGGGGTTGGAGATCCCTTCAAGACCTCTTCGAGAAAGACGATGCAAGAGTTTGGCGGCCTTTGATGACTTATATGACTTTCTAGAATTAATGATCAAGACACACCTCGAGACTGGGGATATGCAAATGCAGATGCAATTAAACTACCTAATGCGAACGATAATGATAAATTTTGTACGGATGCATATATTTTTTCTTTTTTATTTTGAATGGATGCATTTTTTTTTGGATGCATTTTTTTGGTTTTTAGAATGAATGCATTTTTTTTTTTTTTGTGATGTTCAGACATAATATCGTTTCAGCCGGTCGATATTGACGAGACTTTGAAATTCTTCTCCATCTAAATCTGTCAGTAATACAGCACCATGAGGGGTCATCTCTTTGACCAGATAGGGGCCCACCCAGTTCGGTCTGAACTTCCCTCGTGGGTCTGGCAAATCTTTTCTCAGTTCTTTCAGGACGAGATCGCCTACTTGGATGTTTCGTTCTCTGACCCTCTTGTTGAATGCTCTGGCCATTCTCTTCTGGTAACCCTGGATGTGATATAATGCCTGTAGGCGCTTTTCATCAAGAAGAGCTAAACTGTCATAGCGTTGTTGCAACCAGTCACTTTCAGCGATTTTCAGTTCGTTAGTGACCCGAAGGGTTGGAATTTCAAGCTCGATCGGTAAGACACATTCTGACCCATACACCAAGGAATACGGGGTGGCCCCGGTTGCAGTTCTGACAGTAGTTCGGTAACCCCAGAGGGCATAATGCAGCTTTTCCGGCCAATCTCTGTATGATTCAACCATTTTTGACAGTGCACTCTTTACAGCTTTGTTGGCGGCTTCGACTGCTCCGTTAGTCTGAGGCCTGTATGGAGATGATCTGTGGTAACGGATGTCATATTTTTCCATGACCCGGATAGTGTCTCCGTCGAATTGAGGACCGTTGTCTGATACGAATTCTGAGGGAACCCCGTATCGGCATATGATGTCTCTTTCGATAAACTGAGCAACTTGTCTTGATCCGATATTCGCAAATGACCGTGCCTCTACCCATTTGCTGAAATAGTCTATCGCCACAAGGATGTAGCGGTGTCCATTTGAAGCTTTGGGGTGGATTTCACCGATGATGTCGATTCCCCATATAGAGAATGGCCAAGGAGCTGCCATGGCTGTTAGGGGTAGGGGAGGCAGGTGTTGCAAGTTAGCATGTGTCTGACATTTGGCGCACTTTTCACAAATGCTGACAATCGGCTTCCATTGTTGTCCAGTAATACCCTAGTCTGAGGATTTTCCGGGATAGGGAATGTCCTCCCGCATGGGTCCCACATACTCCCTCGTGGACATCCTCGATGATCTTATCAGCCTCTTTTTGGGTCACACATAAGTGTTGGACTCCATTCGGCATTCTCTTGTAGACTCTGGTTCCGCAGATCACATATTGATTCGACATTCTTCTCAGCGCAATGCGGTCCTGCTTAGTGGCTTCTGGCGGGTACTCTCCTTTTCTGAGGAAATTCTCAATATCCATGAACCACTCATCTTCTGTTTCCTCTGCTTCGATCGCTCCAACCTCGAATGAGGGTACATTAGTCATGGTTATCCACAAAGGGAAGTACAGTGAGCCGGTCGGTACTTGGACCACCGAAGCCAAGGATGCTAAAGAGTCAGCAAAGATATTCTGGCTCCGGTTCATATGCTTGAAAGTTACGTTTCGAAAGCAGGTGACTAGGTATGAGAGGTAGTCGTGATAGGGGATCAATCGTTCTTCTCTGATTTCCCAAGTTCGGTTGACCTGTGAAATAACGAGATTAGAGTCACCGAAGACCTCTAACTCCTCCACTTGCAATTCTAACGCCATTTCAAGCCCCAGGATGCAGGCTTCGTATTCTGCCATGTTGTTAGTGACTGGGTAATTGATTTTTACCGCAGCTGGAAGCAGATCTCCCTCGGGGTGGATCAATAAGATCCCGGCCCCTTTACCCTTGTGGTTGACGGCACCATCAAAGTACAACTTCCAACAGGTTTTCTGTAATGTCATGATTTGTTCGTCTGGGAAGTCGTCATTACCAAAGAACTCGGATGCTACGGGGCATTCTGCTAGATGCTCGGCTATGGCACTTCCTTTGATTGACTTCTGAATTTTGAAAGTGATATCGAATTCAGATAACAGTAGGGACCATCTGGACAAGCGACCGTCAAGAATTGGCTTTTCCAGAAGGTATTTTATAGGGTTCATGCGTGCAATCAGATGAACCTCTTGCCCTAACAAGTAGTGTCTTAGTTTCTTTGTAGCCCAGACCAAGGCAGCGCAAAATTTGTGGATGTCGGAGTATCGCGTTTCTGTATCAACCCATTTTTTACTGATATGGTAGATCGACTTTTCGCGCGGTGGGGATCCCTGTTCCTGGGCCAGCATGGCGCCCATTGACGTTTCACGGGCAGTGAGGTAAAGGATCATGGGCTTACCCTCCTGGGGTGGTACCAAAACTGGCGGGTTCTGCAGATAGGTTTTTATCTTTTCAAATGCTTCTTGACAGTGTTCATCCCAGACTTTAGACGTATCCTTCTTCAATAGACGAAAAATAGGTTCACAGGTTTCGGTTAGTTGCATGATGAATCTTCTGATATACTGAATTCTGCCTAGGAAACCCCTGATCTCTTTTTCAGTCTTCGGAGGAGACATTTCTTGAATGGCTTTTATTTTATCTGGGTCTACCTCGATTCCACGGGTTGTAATCATGAAACCCAGAAGCTTTCCCCCGGTTACACCGAATGTGCATTTTTCCGGGTTGAGTTTCATTTGATATTTTCGCATCCGCTCAAAGAATTTTCTTAGGTTTGTCAAGTGGTCCTCTCGTTGGGCAGCTTTGACGATCATATCGTCCACATATACCTCCACTTCCTTGTGGATCATGTCATGTAATAGTGTAGTGGCAGCCCTTTGGTATGTGGCTCCGGCATTTTTCAAGCCAAAGGGCATGTTTACATAACAAAAGGTTCCCCATTGTGTAATAAAAGACGTCTTTTCTTGGTCTTCTACTGCCATTCGGATTTGATTGTAACCTGAAAATCCATCCATGAATGATAGTAGTGCATGTTGGGCGGTGTTGTCAACGAGGATATCAATGTGGGGCAAGGGAAAGCTGTCTTTGGGGCTGGCCTCGTTCAAGTCCCGAAAATCGATGCACACTCGCACCTTTCCATTTTTCTTTGGGACGGCTACGATGTTAGCTAACCAGTCGGGGTAGTTGACGACCCGGATAAAGCCGACGCGTAGTAACTTCTCAACTTCCTCTTTCACTTTCAGTTGATGCTCAGGTTTCATTCGTCTTAAACGTTGTTTCTTAGGTTTGGCATTGGGATACAATGGTATTCGGTGTTGGACAATGTCAGGGTCAATCCCAGGCATGTCTGCGTAACTCCAAGCAAAAACATCGACATATTCGGTTAGCAAAGAAGTCAGGTCCCGTTTTTCTGTTTCATTTAGACCCAAACCAACTTGCAAAGTTTTGGGGTCATCAGGTGTTCCGATATTTATTGCTACAGTATCCTCTACAATCTGGGTGTGAGTGGAATATTGTTCTGTGGGAGGCATATTCTCCTCATCATATTCCTCCTCTTCGGCCTCAAGAACTCGTGAATCAAACGTTTGAGAAGACATAATAGGCGAATAACTTGAACAAACTAAATTTCCATTAATATCCGATGAGCTTGGGAGCTCCGAGATTGTCAGAAAATTGCCACCATTTTTACAAGTGAAAATAAATGGTGGCGATCCTTCCCCTAGTCCGATTCTACTTGCGTTACGATATTCCTCCTTACACTGATAACTGCATTCATTGCTAATAACATTGCCATCACTACTGCTACTATCATCATCACTACCAATTAGACTAACTACGTAAGACTCCTGGGAAATCAGCTCTTCTTCCTCATGATAGACGACAAGACACGCTCCATGGCCATCCACCGAGGATGCGGGGTCTTTGATGATTGGTTTGATCATGACACTGCTCTCCGCTGCCTCTTCGGGCGTTCCTTGGTCGCCTCTTGTCGTCATGGTCTTCAGGGCATGAGTTGAGAGAGAATAAAGTGGTCCACCAGCTCTCCCACTCCTTGTCTCCCGATCTCCTGAGCCCGAGCTACCTTCTGCTTATCACAACTCACGGATACACATGGTTCAAGGTTAACTGATAAGAAAAGATCTGTGGGAATTCTTACATGTGAATCTGTCAACATCATACCTGACATTTCCGTAAATCCTAAACCGGCTCCTCGTCCTCCAATGTGTGCTGTTAGTGGCTCCACTATGCCCTGCAGCTCCTTGCCTAATCCATTCCCCTGTTTGTAGCCCATCCGAGACATCATGTGCTGCGATGCGGGGCTATAGACACTAGGGTCGAAGTAGAGAGGAGTGATGGAAGAAGTTTGACTTACCTGTGAATGTGGCTTTGCCACTGTGAAGCCTCCGAGCGTCAACCCTCGACCCCCTGGTGTATTTATCTCAAATAGTGGAGACTCAGCTCTGGCCTCTCCCAAAACCTCCACGACTCGTCCCCCGTGCTTGAATTTTAGCTTCTGATGGACGACTGAGGGGACTCCTTTAATCTGATTGATGAATTCCCGTCCTAGCAGAAGGTTGAAGGTGGAGGATATGTCTATGACCATCGCTTCGATGGTCAGGGATACGTCCTCAATCAGAATTGGCAGGGCGACGATTCCCAGAACCTTCCTATGGCTGTTGTCATAGGCACTCAACGTCATGTCTACTGGCTTGAAATCGTTAAGTCCCATATGACGGGCTACTCGGAGCGGACAGACATTCACTTCACTTCAGCCCCATCATCAATCAAGTCTTGGGGACCTGGAATCCTCCGGCCTTCACCGTTATATAGAGGGCTTTTCCCGCCTGACGAGGGATCTCGTCGTCGGTGAACGTTATGAAGAGGTTAGGAGTCCGGGATAGGTGAGCTATGATGTTTTCAACTGAGGCTGGCCGCTTCTTGTCCATTCCTAAATGCCGAGCTACTGCATCTTTGTGCTCTTCTGAAATTGTCAGCAGGGACCAGATTGTGATAGGTATGCTGGTAGTCTTCAGTTTTTTCATCAGTTCTTCTTCTCCCACCAACTTGTTCTCTGACTCGTTCAGAGTAAGGTCATGGATTTTCAGTTGCAGTGTTTCTGGCTCTTCTGCGAGCTCAGTGGGTTTGAAGTGTCTTCCTGAACGGGTCAAGTGATTGATTTTTTCAGGGTCATTGCGGTGTTTTTCCTCATCCACTATCAGGAGGGGTACCTTAACCGCGGTTATGGCCTGTGGATTTTCATCTTCATCTGTGATCATGATCACATTACACATGGCAGTATTTCCTTTTCTCTGTTTCTCAAAGATTTTGTGGTTGCACCAAGCCTCAACAATTTCTAGTGCTCTCATCTTCCTATAGAGGTCTTCTGCCTCAGAAGTCAACATCAGCAAAGTTTCCAAATCTCCTTCTATCTGTCGTCCCACATCATATTGGAAGAAGACTGATACTTTCCCTTGATACCTTAACTTGTCGATGGCATTTTGAGCCTGATCTCTTTTATTCAAATACTCCCTTAATAACGGTGACGTGTCCAAATGAATCTCTGGGCGAGGGACCTTGAAGGTATTCAACAGCGGTGAGGGTGCGACAGATAGAAAGGGTTTCTGGTGGGTTGTTTCAGATGATCCTCCGACATCATCCAATCTCACAATTTCTTGAAGGTTCGGTAGACTTTCCTCTTCTCCACTGAATCCGATCATGTTTACATGTCGGGGAATTGAATTATTCTGGGTACTTGGACCAGTTTTTGGAAATTCGACCTCTCCAGCGTCGATCAAATCTTGGATAGCGTGGCGCAAGGCTCTGCAATTATCTGTACTGTGTCCCTTGATCAGGTGGAATTCACAGAAGCTAGCGAGGTTGGTTCCCATCTGGGTAACTCCTGGTCTGGCTTTGGGTGTCCCAACAAAAGACCACTTTTCTTCAGCTTTTCGTAGGCTTTGTCCATGGGCATTCCCAAGCTAGTGTAATTCCTTCTGGGTTGAGCTTGGTAGCTGTTTGGTGGTGGAGTTGCGGAGTAGTTTGGTTTTAACCCGCTGACTTGGGCCTGGTAGACTGGAGGTTGAGATTGATTGTTCGGAGGAGTAGGGACAAACTTGCTGCTTGTATCTGTCTTAGGTTGTTTGTTTTGGTAGTTTGGTTGTCGGGGAAACAATCCCTGGAAACTAGGACCCTTCAATTTTCCCGCCAATGCTAGTTCTTCTGCAGCTGTGGCAGCTGCTTTAAGATGCTTGAAATCACAGATCCCCAAGGACTTGAGGTGATCTGAGTAGGGATTCTCTAGGCAGTCGATGATAATCCTTATTTGCTCTTCTTCACTGGGGCGGTCTAACATCTGGCCCGTCTTCTCTCTCCACCTGGTAATGAATTCCATCACTGTCTCATGATTTCTTGGTCTCATAGTCTCCAAGTCTCTCCGGGTGACCCCTAAGTGAGTATTATAGCTATACTGCTCCATAAAAGCTTGGTAGACTTCTTCTAGCCTTTTCCCCGAGAAGTCAAACCTTGACACCCAAGTTTGAGCAGACCCTTCAAGATAGCTAGGGAAGCAGATTATCTTCATTTCGTCATCTAGCCCATGCATAGTCATAACCCGGTCAAACTGGGCGAGATGGTGCCTAGGGTCCCCTTTCCCAGAGTACTTAGAGATTTCTGGTAGTTTCAGGTTCTCAGGCAACTTGGAGTTTGGCTTCAGTTGGAAATGACGGAAACCCAGCATCTTGGTTCGCTCTCCGAGCTGCATCTCCGCAAGTAATTCTTCCTTTAAGGACTTCTTCATTTGACTGAAGTCCATTGGAAGATGCTCAGCAGGTGGGGCTTGATTGTAGCCGTGAATCAGATGGTTGGACGGGTGGGGTAGCAGCTGAGTATGGGGAATTGCCTCTTCAAAACGGACAGCGTGTCCGGGGGTGGTGTACGGGTATGTATTGAGCTGAATGGGGTCTGAGTATGGTAATTTGGGATGAGTTGGCTCGGATTGCTTGACTTGATAGAGGTTGGTTGTTTGGGCAGTGATTCCGGTAGGCTGGAATGGTGGAAATTTCGGAAAGGTGGTTGGTTTGGTTGTGGTTGTGGTCAGAATTGGTGGTGGTAAGGGGGCTCCGGAAAGTAGGTCGGTTGTTTGGAACATTGTCGTTATGGGGTGAGTAGTGGTACGTTCTCTTCCGATGAGAGATTGCGGTGCGGTGGTGTTAAAAATGGGGTTTTGACTGAAGGTGATCTTTGGGTCTCATCGATGTAGTCATCTTCGGGATCAGTAAGGTATGGGTCTTTCCCTGGTTCACCCTTTCCTTCCGCAATTGTTCCTCTAGGCGCTCTATCGTCTGTCTCATCAGGGATTCGTTCCTCTGGGATTGTTCCCACATACGATAGAGGGTGCCAGCATCAGGGTGTGGTACGTCGTCGCTAGCTTTGGGAGGGTTTGCCTCAATGGCAGCAGTGATAACTTGGGTAATCTCCTGGGCGGTCGGGTTGATCGGGCTTGAATCCATGGTTTGTGATGACGTTTCGGACGTGGTCTCGCTAGCCAGCCTACCCCTGGAGTCTCTCTTCCAAAGGCGAGTAATTTTGAAAGGTTAGATGAGACCCCTTTACTTCCTGCTTTTCTGTGATGCGCGGGGAATATAGAATATGAAAAAGTGTCAGTATGAAAGTAACTTAAAAAGGGTGAGAGAGCGAAAGAGAAGGGAGAGGTCGTCCCCGGTTTTGTGTAAAGTCGTATGAAAGCGATTGAATTCTTTTATGAAAATGCTAAAAGGGAAAGGCGCACGAGCCTAGTTTTCATTTCCAAAATGTTTGTCATACCGATATTACATAATCGCAGTTGCATACATGTAGAGGGAAAATGGGGTTACAATTCGATTCAAAGGGGGAATATAACCGTTAGTGCTAAAGGACAAGTACATCCGCTAGTTAGCTAACCATTACAAAAAGGGACGCATCCACTAGCTAGCTAATCATTACAAAAGGGGGATATACTCACTAACTAGCTAATCATTACAAAAGGGGATATACCCGCTAAGTAGCTAATCATTACAAAAGGGAATACATCCACTAGTCATAATAAACTACTGCCGCTAGAGAGAATCAGCCGATGATCTTCTTCCGTTTTGACTCCTCACGTTTTTTCTTCCTCTGTTGGTTCTTCGTGAGCGGGGGTTGTAGATTCACGGTAATCAGGCAAGTGGGGTCATATTCGATCACTGAACGGTAAAGTGAGTATGGATATTTCTCTACGCGATCCACTCGCTTCTCAAGCCAATCCTTGTAGGAGTCACTCAAGCTAAGGTCTGTTCCTCGTTCGTTGAAGATAGCCCACTTGACTCCGGTGTTGTAGGCTTGGGCTACATAATTCATCGCCGCATCGGTGAATCGGTGACTCTTGAATTTTGATACCTCAGCCCCTGGGATGGTTTGTTCGCGTCCGAACTGTCGCATTGCCCTTAATGGGAAGATAGTGACAAAACGGTCCAAACCAATCAGAACCAAACCATTGTGTTCGGCTGACCTGACGGTTCCTCCTTGGACATCCCAGTCCTTTAGTACCCACTCGAAGTGTGAGTGGAGATGAACATCTCGAAAGTAGGCTTTCCAACCCCCTTCTGGTCTCTCTACCACCTTTCTTGCAGCTTGGAATGTGCACATGGTAACTGTTTGGTACCGCGATAAGTGAGGTAGTTGCAGGTGATCAAAAAGCCATATTTGCAGGAGCAAAGGACTCCCTTTGAAGAACGTCTCTCGAGCCCCTGTTTCCTTCCATTGATCTAGTGCTCTGACTACCTCGGCCACTATGAATGTCCCAACGCTAAGCTCGTCTTCATAGGCCTTCAGAAGATAGATGACCTGTGGATTCATTCTTAGGCCCCTTTGTCGAAAGAGGTGTAAACCCATAAGGCAGAGATCTAACACTCGTCTTTGAGTTCTCTGTGACCGATACGGCTTGCAGAAACGATCAAGGAGATCTCTCAAGCTCAAACTCATTCCCCCAAAATCTTCTACCTCAGAGACATGCACCCCTAAGAATTTGGCTGCGAATGCTGACGTCTTTGATCGATCGGTCGGGATCCGAGGCATCTTCTGATGAGGTTTGATCTTCAGGAAAGCATCCATTTCTGCTGGCAACATGACCAACTCCTCCAAAGCAAATCGATATAGATGATCTTCTGGGTCCCAATATGTAATTGACTCATATAATGCCTCATAGTCAATGACATGTTGGCCCAAATAGGCCAAACCCAAGAGGAGGGGTTCACCGATGTCTTTCATTGCTACACATCGCTCCTTCAGGTTGGAGGCGAATTCCACTTCTTGAGCTCGCTCTTGATAAAATAGGGTGATGTGGGCCTGCTCTTTTGCTGCTGCTTCCTTCTCTTGTTACTCGGCAATTTCCCTTTGTCTCTTCCTTTCCCCGGGGACTGATACCAATCTGTTGAACATGGCTAATCCTGCAAAAGAGAGGTAAAGAAAGAGAGAAAAAAGATGGGAAAGAAAGTGATACGTGAGATTCGGGATGTGCAGCCTTGTAATACCAAAATGACATGTTTTTTGGAAATGAAAACGGAAGAAGAAAGTTTTGTAAATAGAGGAGTTTGAAAAAGGTTTTAATAAAAAGGTTTTAAATTTTGGAAATTTGGTTTTCAAAGAATGATCATAAATAGTTATGCAAACAGGTTTGAAAGCAATTTTACAAGCGGTTCTGGAGGATTTTATAAGCAGCTTTTGAAGAGAGATTCCGAACGAGTTTTTGAAAACACAGGTTTGGTCAAAATGGTTTGCGCACAAGTATAGCGTAAATTGAATCGTGGCCATGTTTGATGTGGAGCTGTGAGTGTTAATGTTGGGATAATCACTTTCCAGGTCAATTATGATACCGTCTCACCGGAGGAACCGTCGTCCCTTCACTATCATCTCTCGGGTTTTTTCTCTGCTATGCCTTTGTGGGGCACGTCATCAAGAAAGTCCGGAGTGCTTAAGTTCGAAAGGTCAGGATACCCAGGATGATAAGGAAACATACGCCACGGCCAGTGATGATCCGACAACACCCCACTTTTCGGGAAACTCGGGGAAGCATTGCATGGGAACGGGTCTCTCGTCACCTGCACGGTCAGGTGTGTCTAAAGTCCAAATTATTCACTGACTACGTTGTGCCATGTATGGGTATCCGGTAAATACGGGATCCTCTATGGACGTGTAGCGTGACATTGGGCTTTAGAGACACCTGTGGTGCATATGAACAATGGAGAACTGAGCCCATGCAATCTTCAGGGTAAGGCAGAAGGATGGTCAGACAGGCGACATACAAACGGGGTGACTCCCATAAACCCGTCTTAGACACCGGACCAGGTAGCTGGACACTGAAAGCTCAGAGTTCACTATATGCTGGTTTGACTCGGATAATGGAGGATAATTTTGGATCACGAGCTCAAGGCGTCGGTCAGAAACCTTACCGCCCTGTGGGTTTGTTCACTCATAAAGTGACCCTAGCTCATGGGGAATCAACCGTGGACCGGCTGGGGATCCCGTGACATCGTGGGTAAATCGGGTGACACAGAGGAATGCATGTCCTAAGCTACCCACCCCATGCACCCCACAATTGTAACATAAATATGAAAGCAGTAAAAACCAAGTAACGTTAGTACCGACCTATGTACTAAGTGTTTTATCTTGAGATTAGTGATTCCAAATTGGTTGTTTATTAACCTAAAGGGAAGTTAGCTTCATTTAGTCCTAAGTGTCTCTTTCTAATCGTGAGCTAATTATTAACCCAATTGTTGCAATGTTTATTGAGGATCTAATAAGTCCTATCTGTCCTCATCAGATACAACTCTAAGTGTGGAGTAGAATAATCCTAGAGGCTTTGAAATGAATCTCTTGAAGGTTTTGAAAGAAATGGGGAAGTCCTGACAATTTTGAATGGAGTTCAGTAGTCCCCAGCAGAGTCGCCATTCTGTGGAGGGTGATTTTCGGTATGAGGGGGGTCTATCTAAATATGGTCTGACTGAGAAGTCAAGATCCTAGAAATGCCATTCTGTGGAGGGTGAACACCCGTTATTTTTGGCATCCCTCAAATACCTACTAAATCGTCCGTCTTTCCCAGAAAGCATAAGGGGAATGCTAGTGAGCACTACACCCGCTCTCAATGGGCTCCACGCGGACTTATGCCCTAAGGGCGGAAATTGACTAGAGTCGCCACCTAGTTTGACCTAAGATACTAGGAAGGGAAGAGAAGGGTGGGTTCTAAGAAACCGTTGGTTGACTCTGAGGTTGTTCCCTATGGATAGGACTTATCTGGTCGTTTTGCAGAGATTCTATTGTGGGTTCGTACTGGGTTACACCCCTCAGAAGTGGCAACGACCACGACTTCGGATTGGTGCCCGAGGAAACCTCGGTCTCCAATTGTCGGGATTGCCTTCTTTCAAAACCTTTTAGAGAGATTCATTTTAAAAGCCAAAGGATAGGATTGAGTGTGGTTGAGGATTAGATGATTTAAGAGTTTGGAGGATAGCTGGTTTTGAGATATCGATTGATGAAGTTGGTTTGAATGCTGAGAGGTTTGAGGTTGTTTCGACTTTCACGAGGTTAAAAGGATGTTGGAAGTTTTGAGGAGCAAAAGGGCATTTATTATGGAGCTGAGGGTATTTTGGCCATTTTGCAAAGCTTAGGGTATTTTGGTCATTTTGTAGAGTTGAGGGGTATTTTGGTCATTTTGTAGAGTTGAGGGTATTTTGGTCATCTTATGAAGCTGAGAGGAGTTCGGATTCCTTGGTGGATTGAGGAGTATTTCGTTTATAAAGAATGGTCAAAATCTCGAGGTATGAAAGCGGATATTTGGTTTACCGGTGTGCGGGTTTTGAGAATTTTCAGGTTTTCTGATCACTAGGGTTGTTTAGGAATATTTGAGAAAAGGGTCCTATGTTGTTAAGACTGGTGACTTCAAGTTGCTTAAGAAAGGATTGAAGAGTGCTTATGGGTTAAAGCTCTAATGAAGGGTTGGATTGATTTGTTCAGAATGTCTCTCTTAAAATTTCAAAACCAAAATCATTTTTTGTTGTAAAAGGGCGGAGAATCCCAAGGGATTACCCTATGTACCCCCTCGAACACGACACTTAACTAATAATAAGTGCCGAGGCTCGAAAGATAGGGCAATGAATTTATGTCGAAAAGTAGGGTTCAGAGAAAACATCATGAAGGAGATGTTCTCGGTGAGCCCTAATAACGTCTCTAACTCCCGGATTTTAAAACGGTTGAAAATCAGAAAAACATGAAATCGAGCGGAAGGAGTTAGACGATTCTAAAATCCCGGCTGCAACTAGGAAGGTCGTTACTTCCCTAGCACCCCGCCTTGTAAAAATCTAGGCTGCATTAGGGGAGATTTGTCGCCCTAATGCCCCGCCTAAAGAGATCCAGACTGCGACAAGGGAGGTTATGACCCCAGTGCCCCGCCTCGGATTTTTATTGAGAAGAGAGACAAGTGATGTCAATAAGGAAGAAAACGTTCTTTGAAGGTGTTAGACATTACATGTTCCCCGAAAAACAATTTATTTTTTGAGCTTAAAAACTGAGTTGGAAAGTGTTTGAAGTTGTTCGGAATTCTCGATGAAGAAACGCTGATTTTGAGAAATGTTTTTGAGGAGAAACTTTCTGTATATGTGAGAAGAACTTTCTGCGTTTGAGAAGAGTTTTCTGTAATGTGAGAAGAGTTTTTCCTTTAAAATTCTACAAAATGGTTTCTTGTGAAAACTTGAATAAAATGACGGTTTGAAATTTTAGGTTTTTTGGATTTTTGAAAAAGTATTCACAAGTTGAAAGCGAATTGAAAGGAATCGGGTTTGAAATGTGCGTTGGAATTGATTTGGTTTGACTTGTATTGGAAGATGAACCTGGTCAATATTCGGGTTTGGTCAATGATTGGGTCAAGGTTTTGGTCAAGGTCAAGGTTTTGGTCAAGGTCAAGGTTTTCTGGTCAAAGTCAACATTCAGTCAATTTTTAGGTCAAAGGTCAACCTTTGGTTCAAGGTTTTATTCTTGTGGACTTAACTTGATTTTTTGTGGACTTAGGCTGCTTGATTTTGTGGACTTAGGCTTTGTGGACTTGGGCTTGCTTGATTTTGTGGACTTAGGCTTTGTGGACTTGGGCTCGCTTGATTTTGGGCCATAGGCTTTTTGGGCTTTGGGTGGTGGGCTTCTTGGGCTAATGGGCCGGATCGGACTAATGGGCCACTTGGGTTTTTGGGCTTCGGGTTTTGGGCCTTGGATTTGGGCTTCGGGTTTTGGGTTTCGGGTTTGGGCCTTGGATTTGGGCTTCGGGTTTGGGCCTTGGATTTGGGCTTCGGGTTTTGGGCCTTGGATTTGGGCTTTGGATTTGGGCTTCAAGTTTGGTAATGGGCCGAATGGGTGATGGGTCGAATTTGGGCCTTGGGCCTTGGGGTTTGGGCTGAGATAGGGTTTGGGCCGAAATTGGGTTTGGGCCGAATGTGGGGGTTTTGGCCGAGTGTGGGGTTTGGGCCGAGTGTGTGATGGGCCTTCGGGTTTGGGGCCTTGGGCCAAATTGTGCTGGGCTGAGATTGGGGGTGGGCCAAGCTTTGGAATTGGGTTGATATTGGGCTTTTATTTACAAGTGAAAAAAAAATGTGTTCAAAATAAGTTGAGATTTCTTTTTGAAATGAAACATCAATTAAAAGTGAGAGACAATTCGATTGGAGGGGTTGAAGAAAAATGGAGGAATTTGGAATGAGGAACCTTAGGCTATAATCAATGCTCTGAATCCTTTTCTCTTTCTTTTCCATTTTTTTTTTTTGGGTAAAGTTTTTTAGTGAAATTAAGGGTGGTTTGGGATAGGCTTTAAATGTTCGGAGGGTATTGTTCCCCAAAGCAAATCAGAAATAAGCTAGTTGTGGGGTACCCTCAAGGCTTAAAAGAATTTTCAAAGTTTTGGAAGATATTGTTCCCCACAAAGCAAATCAGAAATAAGCTAGCTGTGGGGTATCTTCCAAGACTTTGATCAAAAGAAAAGGGGTGACCTAATGGGCCATCTAGGGTTTACAATTATAGACGGATATATTAAACAATGAATAAAAAATAAAATAAAAAAAGAAACATGACAATCCAAGTATATACGTATAGAGCGTAGCATGAACAATGAGAGAGCGCACCATGTGAGAGATAGCAGCTAATACTCAACAAGAGAGCAAACAGAATCGGCCCTATTTTAACATCATCCACAACTAGCACATTAACCCACGTAGAACAAGAGAAAAAACTTTGCAGCCAAAGTCACAAGCCCTAAACGCTGAACAAACTCTCACTAAATTACTAAACACATCGTTTCTTTTTTTTTTTATCATTTCAACACCTATTCATCTGCTCTTTATTCTATGCGTAATCAGTTTAAAGACTCTATAACAATGATATGAATATGAATCCCCGAACTCCCTCTGGTCATGGAGTTAAAGCCTCAAACATTACTAAAACTAAACTGTGAAGAGGATGATAGCAGATTAAACTAGAAGTTTGTTCTTTCTTATTTTAGTTATTTTAAGCACCCCATTCGAACGCCCAAATTGGGGGTATACCCACACTTGAAAACCTAGAGCTAGGACAGCCTTAAGGATAAACTGATGCACTAAACCAACACAAGTCAGTCCTATATTAACCAGCTCTGCATAATTATCAGATTTAACCTCAAAACCAGACATAAACAACCCTTTTCAGTCACAGATTAAGCCCAGTTCTCTTCTGTCATTATTTCAGGCGTGGACAAAGAAAACACTCGAATCAGATTTGATCATATTTCTGGCCCTTAAATCAAAACCACAGAATGCCCAAACACACGAGTTCACCACTTATTTATCTACAGGAACAGAAGCAAGAATGCAGTCACATACATAATCGCAACATATTTCACTGAAATAACAGAGATCAACTTCGGGTCAAAGTATAATTACCAGGGGTGAGGACTAAGGGTTTCCTGTAAAAAGAAACGGAACAAAGGACACAAAGACCAATACCACAGCAAACCAAGTTAGTTTATCCTGATAAACCACCAGATAGAGTAACTAAAAAGCAAAACCACTTGCAGAAAATCCAGAGCAAGGGGTCGTGAGCTATCACCTTGTTAACAGTGGGGAGTACATTCTTTCAAAACAAGTCTCAACAGAAGTTTGGGTCAAAAGAGCAAAGTATCAGCATTAAGAGAAGGCATATTGACCGAGATCAGTTGTGAGAATTTTTAAGTCGAGAGAAGTGGCACATAAGATATGCGAAACTCAATATCTCTTTGGATGAGAAAGCGAGGGCTCCATGTCAACATGTAAACTGCAACGTAAATCGTTCAAAGCTACACATGGATTCTTCCCACTCAGAATCGGATTGACAGGTAAACCAGAGGTACGCAAGGGCAAGGAAAGTCTCAGTTTTCAGACCCCTTTCTTCTCGTAACGGAACAACGAGTTTATAAGCATTAGAGTGCGTAAACGAAAGGAACAGAAGGAAAATCAAATATAATCATCGTGCAAACCGAAACTGAAGTTCTGACTTACATTGCGTTTTGGCTTTCTGTTCGTGGACTAACCTGTCCATACCAGAATACAGTATATACAGAGGGAAGGACTCATAAACTGAAACAGGCAAGGTGGAGACGGGAGACAGAAGAGAAGGAACTCGATCAGTGCTATCATCGGATACTAGTCCGACGAAACTGAGATTTGGCCCTCAATCTCCTCGATTTCATCGGGCGAGTTCTATGAAATGAAAATCGAAATAGAGAGGGAGAAAGAAAACCGAAGCGTTTGAAGCCAGTTTATTATTCAAGGGAGCGGAAATCCACTTACGCTTCAAAGATTGGAGACTACTGAAGTTTGAAAGTCACGGTCGGAGCAGATGAAAAGGGTAATGACGATTTCGAAGGTTTGGAGTATGGCGTTTGTCGGGGCAAGGTTTCTAGATTTCTGATTTTTGAAAGGCGTCGGGGGGAGACAGGAACATCGAGGAAGATTGAGAGAATGGAACGAAGGGGATGGTGGTTCTGGGTATGAGAGTGTCTTCGATGGAGCAGGCCGAAGTGATTTTTGGTGACGGTGAAAGACGATCGGGAGTTTTCAGGAGAAGGTAATGGGTGGAGATTCGAAGATTGAAAGCCGCCCTCTGAGGATTCGAAAGCCAGGGCCTCTGAGAAGATCGTCGGGTGGTGATTTTTGAAGGCAGATGGGAAAGAGGAAGCCCGGAGCGTGCAGGCGGGATGGGCTCCTCCTCGGGAGTTCGCCCTCGTCCTTGAATACCGAGAGCCATGCTAGGATTTTTGGGGAGTGGCTATTGATGGCTTCGAGAATTCCATCCCATACTATCGTGTTCTCCCGTTCTCTGTTGTAGATCTCAGATTATCGAGCCTAGACTAATCTTGGGAAGGTGAGACTCATGGGGAATATCGACATCACCGAGTATGGGTTGCCCATATTTTACTCGTTCATGCTTTGGGCTTTAGGTGGGGTTCAAAAGGAAATAGGTGGTTTGGATATGTGTGGGCCGGATTGAACAGGCCTCTTTTGATAATAGCTGACGAAGAGTACTGGTAGTTATAAAAAAATCCTCCTACCGAGTTTCGAACTCGAGACCTCACTCTTCCTTCCTGCATGTCCTACCAGTTGAGCTGTGACCGATTTTAGTAGACAGTAGCGGGGAAACAAAATAAAGGTCAGGCCGCGTGCTAAAATGACAAATAAGAACGCCTACAGCCTATGCCAGGGATCGAACCCAAGATCTGCGGGTGGTATGATGGGAACCTTAACCAGCCATGCTGGGTTGTATTTCAGTACAGCAATGGGAGAAATAATATGAGGAAATAACGAAACCGTTAAAGATTTTAAAACAAAAAGCCATAAAATAAGTGTACAATATGAAGTCATTTTAAAAACATATTACAATAATAATAAAAAAAATATATAATAAAGTAAAAATAATAATAATAAAATAATAATAATAATAATAAAAAATAAAAAAAATAAAAATAATAATAACAAATAAGAAAGGCTCGTGCTCCTTTTCCATAGGAATGTGAGATTTAAATGCCGGAGAAAAAGAAATTTCTTTGTTTGAAACGGGGACGACCGTCCTATCCCTAGAAGCATATTCATTTTATATTTCGTACAACGGGTGAGAATTTTTGGTGTCTACACATCTAACTAAAGAAAAAAGACTAACTGACCTTCAGGTATATTGAACCTAACAGGGTCTATTGTTAAAGTCTTATTTCAAGTATTGATTATATGTCATTGACAAAGAGGCTAACTTATAAAGAGAGGAATCCGGATTGTTTCGACTTTCTGGTTGCGCTTTGTGATCACTCAAAGGAAATCCATCAGCCACATTCGAGGATGGCGGAAGGCACTACCGTTGGTGTACAGGTTCGACCGGATCGGTCAATGTATATTATTATTATCCAGGGCCATAAGGTCAGCTGGTAACGGTTCCGTTGGAACCCAGGGGACACACTGTCCATTATCACAGGTTGATAAGGTTGTCTTGACATGACGCCTGAGGTGAGGTTAATTGGAAAAGTTAAGTGGTTGGTTTTGAAAGATAAGGGTCAAGTGATTCACTAACAAGAACTGTTGTTAAAGTATGTTTACCTTGTTTGGGGTTGATTATTGGTTGATGTGTATTATTGTGCACTAATGATTGCAGGGTATTGTGATGTGATTGTTCAGTGCTTACAGTATTTCTATTACTCTTGTAAACCGGATTATCTGTAAAGAATCTAATAACAAGATGGCTAAAACGACTTAAGGAATCTAGAAGACTTAGGACTACATTTAGCATACCAGCATAGTTTGCTGAGCCCTTCATTGGGCCAAACATTTCAGGTCGCTGAAGAATACACAAGCCGGAGTGCGGGGAACTGGGTAGCTGCAGTGTTTTAATAAACACTTGATGTTTTGTTGTGTATTATATTTGGAGATTGTTGTATTTTATTTAGTTGCCCATCTAGTTTGAATTTGGTCTGTAATAATTAGAGTGCTCAGTATCCGTTCATCACAGCGTGAGTTGTTAAGGTTGTGGATGAAGTAAGGATGCCTTGTTGCTCACAAGGGTGAGTAACGGCGTGTAACACCATGTAGATAGATTTATTTTTCCGCTGCGACGCTATTTATTTTGCTACGACTCGCGACATTTATTACAGGTTTAGGAGTAGGGGTGTTACAAAAAGTGGTATCAGAGCGGTATGGATACTGAGTTAAAAACAATGAGCATAGGAACGTGGGATAATGGGAAACGTCTGTGAGGATACACGACTTAGAAAGAAAAACCCTAGGGATATATTTTACTTCTAGCAGTTAGTGTTTTACATGTTTTTGATTGTGTGTTGTATTACGGTGTAGCACCGAGTAGTGATAATAGTGCACTATGCTATAGATGTCTGGAGGCAGAAGATCTGGTGGGAGAGGCGGAGGAGGACGAGGTGTAACTGCACCAGCTGATGTCCCAAATATACCAGGCCTAGTAGAGGCCATGGCCGCCTTCGCCACCCAATTAGGAGCTCAAGTTGTGGGAGCCATGCCAGCCCCGCCACAGCCCAGAGAGACCAATTGGTTGAAGAGTGTTGCCGATGCAAAGGTACCGACTTACTCAGGGGAACCAGACCCGCCGCATTGGAGAAGTTCGTCGTGGAACACCAGAAAGCTTTCAAGGCCGTTCGAGTCTCAGAGAACCAGATGGTCGACATCGCCGCATATAACTTAAAAGATGCAGCGGATACTTGGTGGCGGTCAGTGGAGGACCACCACAGAGCTACACCAGACTTCGGTGGACGACGTTCGTAGATGTGTTACGGGCAAAGTACTACCCCGAACACTTGAAACAAAGGAAAAGGCAAGAGTTTGAGACCTTGATCCAGGGGAGCCAGACAGTCGACCAGTACTATGCACGGTTTATCGGGCTGCTTGACTTCATTCCAGGGGTTGACTACTCCGACGTTATAAAGATTCAGAAATTCAGGGGAGGGTTGCAGTTTCGCATCCAGAGTGCCATGGGAGCAATTCGTTTTACTACCATTCAAGAGTGTTACGACGTAGCATCAGCGACTGAGTTAATGTTACAGTCCCGGGAGGAAGCCAGGGTAAGAAGTGGAAAAATACTGAGGGACAAGAAGGTGAAGGAGCCACATCTGGCGGATTTTACAAGAAGGGGAAGTAAGAAACCTTTACTTAAGGAGAAATACCTATATATTGCCTACGCTTAGTCCGAACACTAATCCAAACCTGCAACAGGAGATTCTTTGACAAGAAAAGGGGAAGAAGGACACCCAAGGTCAGAAGATGCAGGAGCAGGTCCCTCGTCTGACCGGCCCAGCCATTGACGCACAGCCGCTTAGATCGGCACCACCTAGGGGTAAGGTTACCCATTCCTCATTTAACCAAACATTTATTAACTACATACTACACCCTTCTAAACCATGTTGCATGAACAGCGGGCAATAAGCCAACCCAGCGCCACTACTATTGTAAGCGTTGTGGAGGTGACCATCCAGGAGTAGACTGTCAGGGCAGGAAGGTGGAGTGCCGCTACTACTGCAAGAAGGATGGCCACCGGGAGTACGAGTGTTTTTCTAACCTAAAAAGCCGTGTATACAAGGGAGCTAAGGGTTCTTAGAGACTACCAGCTGCAGAGACTGGAGGACCCAGAGGAGGTCAGGCACCACAGACTAACACCTACACTAGGGGACCGGGAGGACAACCATCCTCATCCGGGAGTCAAAAAGGAAGGAGATAGTTCCGAGTAGGAACACCCTGTATACAGTGGGAACATCAGGCGCTGAGGCTAGTGCTCAGCGCGAGACCGGTAAGCCTAGCACTTAGATCTCGAGCATGATGCGATGAATCTATGTTTACTGTTATTCAGCTATTAAGACTTGTATGTGTTTATGTGTGAAATAAAATTTGGGGAGACCTAATTTAGGAATCTCTCACCTAATAGGTTGTTTCGACATTTGTTATCCTTTACCTATGAGACCAAGATCACCTGAGCCTATGAGCGAAGGTCGAGAATATCCAGAGAAAGAATGCCAAGTGTTTCGACCCGGCATGATCCTACTCAAACAATATTTAAATTTAGATGAGCAAATAGCCATTGTAAACGAATGTAGAACCTTGGGAATAGGCCTTGGGGGATTTTATAATCCAGGATACAGTAGCGGATCAAAACTTAAATTGTATATGATGTGTATGGTTAAGAATTGGGATCCACAAACTAGGTTGTATATGGAGGTTAGAAAAGTTGGATACCCGATAGTTTCCAAGCCTTGGTGACAGAAGCGGTCAAGATTGCACAACAATTAGAAACCAACCCCATTCCACACATGAGGGCAAACATTTGTATTGCAAACTTCTATGAAAAAGGGGGGAAACTTGGGTTACACCAGGACCGAGATGAGTCTTCAGAGTCAATTACCAAGGGGGTACCAGTTGTATCATTCTCCATAGGAGACGATGCTGAGTTTTTATACGGAGATCAGAAGAGGATGGATAAGGCGAGTAAAATTATTTTGAAGTCAGGAGACGTATTGATATTTGGTGGAGAATCAAGACTAGTTTACCATGGGATAAAGAGCATTAAGTTGAACACAACCCCGTCAACCTTAGTAAATACTACCCATCTAAAACCCGGACGGTTAAACTTGACATTTAGACAGTATTGATGTATCATGAAGCTTGTATATGAGAATCATGGATTAATGAATGGTATTTTATTACTTTGAGACATGCACTATCTTACAAATTGTTAACCCCAGGCCTCGAGTCTATTGGAGGAGCAGTGCTGAATATAGTGGACCAGATCGGGGCCAAGGATAAGGGGAATGTTATCATGGGAACCTTTAAGGTAAATGGCGTAATGCATCGATACTGTTCGATTCAGGAGCGTCGCATTCCTTTATATCTTCGACATCAGCAAGGAAGTTGGAGACAACCCCTGAACCTCTCTCAGATTTCCTGGTCACATTACCGATAAAGGAAAGAGTGAGGTGCACGAAACTACACAAGGGAGTTCAGATTAACATCATGGATGAAGATTTAGGGGAAGTGTGAAATAGAAGCTTTATAGTTATGCATGTCAAACTCATGGAGAATCTGATTTATATTGCGCTGTTGTGACATAATGATCCCTTCATCTGTTTCTAAGAATTCCATCCCAAGGAAAAAGTTTAATCTCCCTAAGTCTTTTATTTGGAACCATTCATTAAGTTATGTTTTCAAGGATTTAACTTCCTTCATGTCATTCCCAACAACAAGAATATCATCTACGTATATGCTAAAGAGTGTGATGTTGTTTTTGTTTTTCTTGACAAAAAGGGAATAATCAAATTGGTAGTGGTAAAATTCAAGTCCCTTTAGGAAGGTAGCAAATTTCTCATACCATTGGCGAGAAGCTTGCTTCAAACCATAAAGGGACATGTGAAGTTTGCACACCTTATTTTCTCCACTACCTTTCAAACCTTGGGGTATAGTCACGTAAACATCTTCATGGAGGTCTCCATGAAGGAAAACATTGTTTATATCTAATTGATCTAAGATCTACCCCTTTTTTACTGCAATTATTATTAAGGCGCGGACAGTGGTGAGCTTTATTGCAGGAGAACAAGTTTCTTCATAATATAACCCATGTTTTTGTGAAGCCCCTAACAACCAACCTTGCTTTGAATCTCTCTAGGCTACCATCAGGTTTTAGCTTTGTCTTGTAAACCCATTTATAGCTTATGGGTCATTTTCCATTAGATTAATCTACAATGGACCAGGTTTTGTTCTGTTTTAAAGCTTCAAATTCTTCTGCCATGGCTTGTATCCACTTGAGATCCTTACTAGTAGCCTTATAATTGGCTGATTCATTGAGATTATTTATGTGACAAAGAATTTTGTTTGTGTCTTGATGGATAGAGCATGAGAGAATAGTGGAAATGTGGTATGTGATTGGTTAAAGTATTGACAACAGGTTGAACTTGAGGGGGTGAATTATCATGTTCAAGTCTCTGGGTTAAGATGGAAGAAAAAGGGTCTTTCTGCTTCATGCTTGTGGAGCAGACATAGTCACTTTATTTAAAGGGAAGTTATATGGACGTGTGGATCTCCTAAGAGGCAGGGTTTCTGTGGTGTTTTCATAATTTGTTTCAGGAGGAGTGTGTTGTTCTGAAAGAGTATATGGGGAACTTGATTCTTCTCTTATCCTAGAATGTTGTCCAAGAATCTTCTTCCGATATAGGAATAGGAGGAAGGAAGATGTCAGTTTCTTTAGAATCTCTGTGGAGAGTGTTTTTCCATTCATTGTGAGCCAATGGACAAATGTCTTCGAACAAAACTAAGTCACGGGTGATATTTAATTTCCTTTCTTCTAGAGTCAAGACTTTGTACCCCTTTATTGCAATGTCCAATGTAGACACAAGAGGAAGATCTAGGTTCCAATTTTCCTCTGTTTGGGTCAATGTTAGTCATGTAGCAGAGGCAGCCAAAATTCTTTATTTAATTGTAACCAGGCTTCACTCTTTATAACCATTCATATGGAGTTTGGTGTTAGATGGGTTTACTAGGTATTCGATTGATTATGTATTCCACTAGGGGTGGCAATTTTCACCCAACTTGATAACCTAACCCAAACCCAACCTGTAAATAGTGGGTATGGGTTAAGATTATTGACCCATTAAATTTTTGGGTCGCTATAGGTTACCTATTAAACATATGGGTTGGCTATGGGTAAAGGGTCCTAACCCGAATTCAACCCAACCCGTTTACTTAATTTAATTAAAAATAAATAAAAAGATATGTATATATTTTGCTTGGATATGTATTAATTCTATAACCATTAGTATAATAGCAAACCAAAATACTTTCACTTCTTTAAGTCCACACAAATAATTATTTTATAAATCCAAATGCATTCTCTAGGCCATATATATCCACCATTAACTCTTTGTTTGAAGACTTAAATACTATATCAATCATTAGTCGTGCAAACTCCACCATTCATACTATTTTATCCACATAAATAACGGCTATGGGTTAAAATTATTAACGCATTTAATAGAATGTTGACATTTGGAAAAATGGCACACAATGATTCAAAATAAATGACCGTCATGTGCACGCTTTTATGGAAGACTGATCATTCTAAAGAAAAACAAGAGTATTTGTATTTAAACGGGTTAAATGGGTTGGGTATGGGTTGAAAATTTGTAACCCGGTTATTTTTAGGTCGGGTATGGGTCAATACAATTTTAATCGGGTAGAGTATGGGTGAGCTTCAACCCGACCTATCAACCCGAATTGCCACCTCTATATGCTGCATGTTGAACACAAAATCCCAAAAATTTATCATCCAATCCTGAAGAAAATAATAGAGCTCTAGCAATCTCCATTAGATGACACTTTTTCTCTCCACAACTCCGTTTTGACTGAGGAGTGTGAAGACAACTAGTCTGGTGCATAATGCCTTTTGGATGTAAAATTCAGTCCCTTCATGGGACTTGCCTAATTCTTTGGAATTATCACTTCTAATTATTTTTATGGTTTCATTCATTTTTCTTTCAACTAAGTTTACAAAAATTTTAATGCTTTGTGTAGCATCAATTTTTTGTTTTAAAAGAGTGGCCCATGTCCTTCTGCTGTGATCATCAACTATTGTCAAGAAATATCTATATCCATCTATGGTTTGGGTTCTCATAGGGCCACATATATCTATGTGTATCAATTTAAATGGTTTGAGAGTTTTATTTGTGGATGTAAGAAATATGATACGTTTTCCTTTGGCCACATAGCAAATAGTGCAGGGTAATATGGTGTGTTTTAAATGCTTAGGGATGTGAATATTCTTGACATTGTTGAACTTGACTAAAGGTGTGTGACCTAGTCTATTGTGCCATAAAAGAAAATCATTCGCATTACTAACTCTGCATTGCTCAATAGACAGGTTCATACAAGCACCAGAAAGATGAGTATTTTTCAAAATAAAGCTACTCAACATTCATATCACAAAATATAAGCCATAAGTTTGTCTTCCAATTTCTTAGAGGAGACCCCTTTTAGATCCTGCAAAACACAACAGTTCCGATTGAACACAACACATAGATTCAGTCTTTCAAATTAGTCTAGCTACTGAAATAATGTTGAACAAGAAACTGGGAACATACATAATATTGTTCAAATAACTTACACCTTTAGCAGACAAATTACTAATGTAGTTAACATATTTTTTGTTTCCATCTGAGAGTGTTATTCCCCTCTTATTTCAATAATTCACATTCATCCAGCAAGTTTCGATTTCCAGTTATGTGCTTAGTAGCACCTGAGTCCAAAATCCACAAATTTTGTAATTTATCTACCACAGAATTTGCATTCAAAACTAAGCAGGGAAAAGGATTGACAGTGTAATTCGGAATACCTAAAAAATTCTTCAAAGCTGTTATGTTTAGTCGTCGTGCTAGTGGTGTCTTTTTGTCCTCGAAGGAAAACGATTAGTTGTTGCAATTGCTCTAGATTGAAGCCTGTCATGGGTGACTCAAGATTGGCTTCGTTTCCTCCAGATGAAACCCTTGCTTGTTCGTCAAAAATTGAACCAATGTGTGCTACCTTCTTATGCTTTGCTTCATTGTTGGTGGGGAAGCCTACTAGCCACCAACACTCTGTGCGATTACGACCGAATTTCCCGTAATTCGCACATTTAGGCAGATCTTTTATGGTTATGTTATTATTTTTCTAGGAAGTTTCTTGACTGGGTTTTTGAAATTGGGTGTCCTATAAAGTGGTCTTCAATTTTCCTGAAAGAAATTGTTACCCCCTTTAGTGGCTAGAATTAGGGATTGTTCACCTCTTCTCTTGAATCAGTTGCTTGCCTTGTTTGTTCCTCTTGAAGAATTACAGAGAATATTTCTTCGAGTTTGGGAAGCTCGCTCATCGCCAGAATTTGAGCATGGAGGTGCGAATAGGATTTGTTCAACCCCATTAGGAAGTGCATAGCTTCATCTTCTTCTTGACGTTTTCTTTGGTTTTCTTACAATTTACATGAGCCTCAACAGTCGCAAGTATCTAGAGGTCTAGCCAGGTTGTACTCCGCCCAAGTCTCTCTCGATTTCAAGAAATAATCTGTCACTGTTTCCTCCCCTTGCAATGTTGGGAGACAAGGATGAGATAATCCATGTGACAACATGGGAGTTTGCTCGCCTCCATGTTGTAGTCCGAATTAGATCTTGAGGATCGGGACGAATAATGCTTCTATCTACAAAACCCAATTTATTCTTGGCACTTAAGTCTTGTTGCATTGTCCATTTCCATCCGAGAAAACTCTCTCCCGTGAATTTAGAGGCTTGAGCTTGCCCAGTTTGCTCTGTCGATGCAACATACAATGGGTCATTTTGGTCGATGGTGGTTGTCGTCGCTTTTCCAGTTTCGGAGCCTATACCTTTTCCACCGTTGTTGCTCGAAGTCTGTTCTTTTTCTTGTCGCTCATTTTCAGTGGAGTGTAGGGTAGTGCTCTGATACCATGTCAATATGTTGACTAAACAGAAAAGCTCCTTTCTTATTACTGGAAAACAAGAACAGAGAGGTTATCTCTCATATTATAGAATGTATATATTGTTTAGACTAACTAACATGCCACATTGCTGGTGTGCCTTATATATGTGACCGCTAATGGTAATGACCGTTAGCAATATATGAAGTGCTAATGGACAAAAATAACATACAGGAATAAAGTTCCCTAGATTACATTCTGGAAACGTACATAATGATATTCCTAGAATACAATCTATATAGTGATACTAATGCAGGGAAAATTCTATAAAATGCATAGATTTTCTCATGAGGATTCCAGTGCAACAAACAAGGAGCAAAACGGAACTAAAACAAAGAATCTAGGCCCCGCTGAAGTTGTGTCCAACCTTACGTCCGAACCTGCAAGGCCGGACAAGTGCCTAGTAGAATTATAGAGTCCGGACATCCGTTTGGACAAGTTGGTTCGGACAGCATAATGTGTCCAGACATACAAACCAACGCAAGTTCGGACTATTCAGAGTATATCTCGTGTGACATCTTTAGAGACGTCCGGACATACATGTCCGGACGCACATCCAGACGCGATAGAATCTTCATTTCCAGACATGACGTTTAGATAGAAATAGAAGATAAAAATTTTCTGTTAATCGTACAACACTCACCTCATGTTATATAAATGATGAGGGATGGGAATTAGGGTACGCACGCCCATGGGGGCTTACGCCTCCTTCATCTCTACGCATTCGCTATCAATAGACCACCATCAATATTCACCATACCAGACCACCACCATACCACCACACCACCTCACATAGCTCATTCATCCATCGTTCACAACCACACTTCTGATAAAGGATTAATGTAAGACACGATGAAGAGGAAAACGGAACGGGAATTTTCTTAATAGAGTTTCTTCTTCCCTTTTAATCTAATCTATCAATGTCTTATTCCTTTGTAGTTTTATTATTATTAGCAACATGTAGAGTAGTTAGATAAACTCCCTAGATGGGGTGCAAACAAGATCTTTAGATTTATTTTGTAATCATTTCATTGATTATAAATGAAGTAGTTTAATTCTTGTTCTTCTTGCGCTTTGATTCTTTAGCTAATTATCAAAGTAATGTTTGTAGATTTCTAATCAAAATACGACACTGAGATTAGTTAACAAGACATAGATAGTCAAACCGGATTAACGACTAAAAGTATGGCTTGCCTATTGGTTAATTGTCTCCAATAGGAATTGATTAAAATACGATTGGTTAGAAATGATTTGGGTATGGTTTGTGGCTTGTTATTTCTGCCTATTAGAATTCATTGTACAGGGACCGATCAATGGATTAATTAAGATTCCTGAGTTTATTACAGAATTAGGGAAAAGTTTATTAATAGATTTAGAAAGTGAAGGTTTTTAGAACAGTCCAGGGTGCTTCCTTATATTTAAAGAGTTTTAATCTTTATTTCTAAATTTAGTTTATTTTAATTAATTTATTATTTTATGTTTGTTTATTGAGTCACTATTTTAGTTAGATTAAGAAAACCTCAAAAAGTGATTTGTTCTGTTTTCTTAGTTTAATTCAGTTTCACATTTTATTAATAAATTGTCTGTTAATTGAACGAGGTCCTTGAGATAGACAACCCCACTCAATTCTCTATTCCACAAAACTCGATAGGTACACTACCTAGGTAGAGATAGTCACATATTTCTATTACAATGGTGTTACAAAGTTTTAGGATCCACGAATAAACTTTTTAACCAAATTAACCTCAATTTCCCCCCAAGTGTATGATACCAAAGAGCTTCTCCAATATTCTATCTCATATGCCTTATCATTAGTCGTACAAAGGGGTCTTAAGATAAAATATTAGTTTCACATAAACCAAAAGCCTTACCAACTATAGAGTTTGTTTACTAAGGAATGTTATAGGGAATGTGGAATTACCATCTAAGTGTACACTAGAAGAGTATCCGAAGCAGTATAAGACAATTATTCACAAGTGGCATCAATATTAACGGGAGGAAAAGGATTAGTACCCTTCAACACTAGAAGGGGAACTGACAAGTTGACTTGGAGCCAGAAGGAGAGGATGAAACTCTACTATACTGACGACTCTGGCTTCACAGTGAGAGTATGCTCCACTCCAACTTGTTGAAGAGAAGCATCCGAAAGAGGAAGGCCGGGTCAATTCAAGTATTGCAGAAGAGAAGCATCTGATATGCCCACCACCAAAGGAATTACTAGGTTGTAAGGTAAAAAATAGCCCGCACTTGGTTCAACACACCCCACAACAATAACGAATGATGTCTATAGTGTAGGGGCATAACCAAGTGCAATCTCAAGGTCACTAGTCACAACATTGGGAGCAACACATAATAGACACACTATAAGATTGGTGAAAACAAAGGCTAAAGAATCAGTAGGACGCCAAAAAAAGCCAGTGTAGACAATTTGCGAGAAGAGGGAGGGTGCCCTAAGATCTATAGACGGGGATGTGGAGGAGTAAACAATATGGGAAGCGCAATAAGGGGCGCTTCCGGGGCATTTCCTCCACTGATGACAACAACTACGCCGTCAAGGCCGCAAAACTAAGACATTTTAAGAAACAAAGTCTGGTTATTAAAAAAAAAGAGAAAACTTTAACGACAAATCAAAGCCTCAAAATTATGCCACCAAGTCTAGCCATTGTCATAGAAGACCCCAACACCGGTGAGCATACCGATCAAAGAGTAGGGTGTTAGGGTAGGGATGAACCATCAACTGGGTTTACTGGAGCAGAGTGAATTGCCTCAAAAGGATAGTCACATACTGATGATGAAAACTATCGGAACAGCCTGATAGAACGTCGAGAACAGAGCTTCAGGGAAAACTATGGAATGCGCATGAATATTGGAAACCAATTAATGACTATAATTTAGCTTGTTACTTCTATTACGAAATGTATCAAAAACGTAAACTATATAAATACAGTCAATAATATTAAACATCAAAACTCTGAAGAATGAACTCTTTTATCTCATACTGCAAAAACATTAGACAAGAATTGCAATCGCAGAGTATCCGGAACATCCAAAAACTTCCTCTTATTAATTATCATGCGACCTAGCCTCATCATTATTGTCCTTCATCCCCTTCTTACTCAATTAGCCTGATGCGTCCATATTCCTTGCTAGTAACTGAACTGTAACTACTAGAGAAATAACAAAAAATATGGGACTAATAAACATGCCGCTTGTTTGACTATGAATCAAAAGCTTTTGATTTCCTTTGCCTGCAACAAAAGGATTGATAATAGTCACTGCGGAGTAGACATGATCATAAAAGTCATAGTTCAATTTTCGCAAGGTACTATAGTCAAATCGTGCAGATCTAGTCAAATCAGCTCAAGCCAATTACACAGTAGAGTCATGTTGCATTTCTATGGAAGTAAAGATTGATACAACACACGTAAAAAGCATAGTCATAGTTTATAATGTGTAGAGGAAGAAGTGCACTGTCTTCAAGCAAGGGTTATGTTATACATTACACAATCATAAGCATCGAAGAGAAGAAAAGTTCATATGATTCGTGGTAGGCCGCCAACTAATTATAAACAAGCATTAATGTGGAGCCAAGTTGGCATTGAAAACTATTAGTTGAGAAATAGATCGTAGACCATTTTGTAATAAGTGGCCCAGTTGTTATCCTTGGCCCAGTACTTACACATATTCTAGTATTGTCTTTAGTACTCTATCTCTACTATTAATACTCTAGCTAGGAATGTAATAAACAACCAGTGAAACTATTCTATCAATACACACGTATTATTCATGGTCTATTATGGTATCAGAGCCTCCTCATCGCTAATCTGGCGATTTTCTCAGATCTGAACATTTTCAGATCTGGCTCCATTCTTCGATCCTTCGAGTTTCGCTTCTCTAGATAATCATCGCTCTTCCTCTTGACCATGAATTCTGCTGATTCATCACGGCAAGAAGAAGTTTCCCAATCGCCTCCACAAAGTTCTACGACAAATTTAAATGTTAGCTCAAGCACACAGTTAACTCAATCATTTCTCCGCAGCAGCTACATTGTGAAGTTGGTAGAAGAGAATTTTCGCTCTAGAAAGGGATGATTACTCCCTTTCTTCGAGGTAACACTTGTTTAAGTTTGTTAATGAGTCATACCCCTGCCCACCTCTTCGTGTCGACAATAAGCTGAATCCACTGCATCAGAAGTGGATCCAGCAGGATTAGCTCATCTTATCTGTGCTATTGATGTCTCTTTCACCTAATATTGTTAGACAAGTTATGGATCTGCCGAGTTCAGCAGCTGTGTGGAATGAATTGCATAATTCCTTTGTAGCTAAAACTGCTGCTCATCTTGGACATTTGCATTTATAGTTAGCCAGTTTATCTAAGTCTACTGATGAGTCTGTTACAGACTATTTTAATCGTGCTCGTGCTTTGAGTGCTTCTTTAGCTATAACTGGCCATACTGTTAGTGACAGGGAGTTTCAGTCATTTATACTTAGAGGTCCTACTACAGATTATGATGCAATTATTACAAACATCATTGCACTTACATATTTCTGCACACCTCAGTAGATTTATAATTATCTGCTCACTTATGAGGACATGCTTAATCATAAGTTTCAGAGTGTCACTAATTCTGTTTGTATACATCCCACTGAGATGAACTTTTCTAGAGGAAGTTCTAAGCCCAAACAGAATTATGGAAAAGGCAAATCATCTTAGAATTCAGAGAATACAGGATCTGGTTATAGGAATTATTCCTCATGGGGGCATGGTAAGAACAATGGCAAAAGTGGTCAGTTTTTCAATGGCCAGTTAGATAACAGGCCAACTTGCCAAATTTACCGGAAAAAGGGGTATGTTACAGCTGTATATTATCATTGCTTTAATCAAACCTATCAGCAGTCCCCCCCCACCCCCACCCCCAGAGCTTTTCTGCTAATGCTATTGGTAGGTTTGGTAATTCAGATTGGCTGCCTGACACGGCTGCTACTCACCATTTTACTGGTGACTTTAACCGTCTAAAATTTGGAGCCTAAAACTATACTGGTCCTGATTTAGTCGTTTTTGGTGATGGATCTCAATTAGAAATTTCTCATCATGGTTCAAGTTGTCTATCTTATGACTCTATAGTGTTTCATATCTATTACACTCCTTATTTGAATCGTCATTTACTATCTGTTAGACAGTTTTGTCAGGATAATGGTGTCTTCTTTGAGTTTTATTCTGATTCCTTTGTTTTGAAGGATCTCAAAACAAAGAGAGATTTTCTCCAAGGTTCGGTTAAAGATGGGATGTATGTCTTTCCTAGCACATCTAGGCCTATGGTGAATGCAACAGTTAAAAGGGGCACTCACCAACTGTGGAGTTATGGCATCAATGTTTTGATCACCCTTCATTAGATATTACTAAAAGAATTGTTTCTTGTAATAATCTACTAGTTCTGAGTAGCCAGAAACTGGAATTTTGTAATGCGTGTTGTATGGGCAAGCATCATGCTCTCCCACATTTTACCACTTTTTTTGTTTCAACTACGAGTTTTGAATTGCTATTCATGGATGTTTGGGGGCCCTGCTTTTATAGAATCTATTGATGGATATAAGCTTTTCTTGCTTATTGTTGATGATTATACCAAGTTTGTGTGGTTGTTCCCTTTGGCTAGAAAGTCTGATGTTCAAGTTGCTTTTTTGCCTTTATTCGGCTGGTTCACAATCAGTTTTCAACTACCATTAAGGCTATACAGACTGACGGTGGGGGAGCATTTCAGGCATTAAAGCCCTTCGTTACAGAATATGGTATTGTACATAGGCTGACATGTCCTTATTCGCATCCACAAAATGCTAGTGTGGAGATCAGGAACAGGTTCTTGGTTGATAAAGGGCTTACTCTACTTGCTCAGTCTTCTCTGCCTATGAGTTTTTGGAGCTATGCATTCAAGGCATCATATTTTTGTATAACAGAACATCTACAAAGGTTCTGAAGTTTCAAACTCCCTATGAGATGTTATTGCATCACCCTCTTGATTACTCTATTTTGAGAGTGTTTGGGTGTTCATGCTGGCCTAATTTAAGGCCATAGAATCCACACAAACTGAGTTTCAGAACAGTAGAGTGTATTTTTCTGGGGTATTCTCCTCATCACAAAGGGTACATTTGTTATTGTCCTACATATGGGAAATTTTTTATTAATCGTGATGTCATTTTTAATGAGCATCACTTTCCTATGAAATCTTTTTCTCCTACTTCTTCTACTTTAGATTCTCAGATTGTTTCTGTTTTGTTGCCCTCTTCTCCAGTTCTGGAGTCCACTCCTTCTCTGACTCCTAATTCCTCACCCATCTCGCCATCACAAATATCTCCAGTCCCAACCTCTCCTCCTCCTCCTCATCCTCCTCCTCCTCCTCCTCCTGCTGCTTCTTCTTCTCTTCTCTCTTCTTTCTTCTTCTTCTTCTTCTTCTTCTTACCTCCACAAAATGACCTAGATTCTCTTATTATTCCTTCTCATTCCACATAATCAAACCTTCACATTTCTCCTCTATTTCATCTTCACCGAATGTTCATCCTATGGTGACCAGGGCTAAAACTAATTCTTTAAAGCCTTTGGTGAGGCATGATGGCATTGTTCCTTGGCCATATTCTTCTCTTAACACTATTGTTTCTTCTACTGATCTTATCCCTGAGGAGCCCAGCTTTACTCAAGCTAAACACTTTCCTGTTTGGAAAGAAGTAATGTTACGTGAATATATTGCCCTATTGGCTACTCATACATGGGATTTGGTTCCACATGTTCTTGGCACCAATGTTCTGGGATTTAAATGGATTTTAAAGACTAAGAAACTAGCAGCTGGACAGATTGAAAAGAGGAAGACACGTTTAGTGGCCCAGGGATTTAATCAAACTGCTGGGGTTGATTTTATAGAGACTTATAGTCCTGTTATAAAGGTTACCATTATCAGAATTGTATTATATATAACAGTTTCTTTGAATTGGCCTATTAGGCAGTTGGATGTTCAGAATGTGTTTTTGAATGGTGAAATTGAAGAAGAGGTTTATGTTAACAGCCACCAAGGTTTGTTGACAAAGATAAGCCTCTACAGGTATGCAACCTCAAAAAAGCCCTCTATGGGCTTAAATAGTCCCCTCAGGCATGGTATTCTACTCTCAGTTCTCTCCTTCTTGAACTAGGGTTTACTATGTCTAAGAAAGATTTGTCTCTGTTTATTTTCAGACAGAACAATGATGTAGTCTTTGCTCTTGTTAATGTTGATGATATACTACTGACTGGTAGTACAAACGCTTTGTTGGAAAAACTAACTCAGAAACTCGGAGTTACTTTTCCAGTTAAGGATTTGGGCACTCTATCATATTTTCTTGGTATTGAAGCTATCAGGAATCCAACGGGACTATTGCTCAAACAAGATAAATACATTTCTGACCTACTAGAGTGCACTGGTATGCTTAACTCCAAGGCGGTATCTACTTCTATGTCTCCTACAATACTGCTCGATGATCCTACTTCAAAGCCCTTTTCAGATCCCACTCTCTATCATAGTGTGGTGAGATCCTTACAGTATTTAGCAATTACCCGCCTAGATATTAACTATGTGGTAAACTATATTTGCTAGTACATGCATGCTCCAAGTGACAATCATTGGCAAGCAGTAAAGAGATTGTTCTGTTACCTCAAACATATGTGGCATATGGGGCTTTTCTTTGCTGCTACTCCGTCAAGACCTCTTGAGATCTTCTCCGACGCTGACTGGGAGGGCGCTCACTGTGACCGTCCCTCTACTACTGGGTTTTGCTTGTATCTCGGTGATCACTTGGTTTCCTGGAGTGCCAAGAAGCAAAAATCAGTGGCAAAGTCTTCCATGGAAGCAGAATATAAGGCCTTAGCTACTGCAACGGCGGAAAGAATTTGGGTTTTATAGCTGTTGCAAAAGTTAGGGTTTTTTATGCGTAAAAAATCAGTCTTGATCTGTGATAATATTAGGCCAACTTACCTTAGCAAGAATCCGGTGTTCCACAGTCGGATGAAGAACGTAGATGTTGACTTTTTCTTTGTGCGGGAAAGGGTTCTCAATGGCAGTCTTGCGGTGGAGCATATTCCGACAAGTGAGAAGATTGCCGATGGTTTCACTAAACCTCTCTCTTCGTCTCCATTTCTGTTGTTTCGTTCTAAACTTCCGTTGCGCTCCCGTTTGGACCGCGGGAGGATATTAGTTGAGAAATAGATCTTGACTCATTTTGTAATAAGTAGCCCAGTTGCTATCCTTGACCCAGTACTTACATATTCTAGTGTTGTCTTTAGTACTCTATCTCTACTATAAATACTCTAGCTATGAATGTAATAAACAACCAGTAAAACTGTTCTATCAATACACACGTATTATTCATGGTCTATTAAAAACAAATAAAATACAATACATTATATGCTTGTACAGAACAAGAATGAAGCATATACCTAGGTCATCGGGTACTTGGGTCCTCTTCTTCCAATTCAAGCGGTGCTAAGCAAGGGTAAAACAAAGCTATACCACACATACGTCATGTGCTGGTCTTCCTCAAAACCCGTTTCTAGAGTATCGACCGCGAAGTTGTACGCCAAGATATTTGTAGATTCCCATAAGAATATGACTGGACAATTAGGATGAAAGGCAATGGGCCTGGATGTACCGATGAAATCAGTCTTGGGATCTAATTTGAAGCACCGATCAATCTCTGTTAATGTCAACCAACTGGATCCATCCACCACTCTTTTGATTATGCTTCCAAACACTAACACTCACGGGTCACGCGATGCATAAAACATCCCTACATCTGCAACCACTCTTAAAATTCCAACTTGATGTTGAGGTAACTGTCACACAATAAAATAATTGCTATGACGGCTAGGATCACCCCGATCCCTTCAGCCTTTCAACACCTTTGCCACGCACCAACAAACTTTGCTTAAACCAAATGGGACAAAGAGGAACTTGAATGTAGTACCACCCTCAGTTTGACTCAGCCAACCATCCACGAGAACCCCTTCAACACTTAACTCTAAGAGTAGGTTTGGAGCTGGACAACTAGTGTGACTTCAGCCTGGTTAGATCTTTGGCACTCTCACACTTCGCCAATCCACAAGAACAAGGAGGGAACTTTCAGAACTCACTTGCTTTTCTTTGGACTCTAGTAAACGTGAAGTCTTTAACCTTGGTCACTTCTGATTTTGAACTCACTTATGGGGCAAGGAGATCAAGAACACCATGTTCTATCTTTCCCATAACTCTCTTGGAAGAATAAGGAGTAAAGGAAGGACCTTTGATCTAACTTTGTGAGGAACAGAAGCTTAGCTCTCTTTGGTTGCTTAGGATTGATCTTGGATTGCTTGGGAAGGATTTCTATATCTCACCACGTTCTCCCTCCTTATATTTATAAGGAAGTGAGGCAACCAGAATCAAAACAAACTCCTTGTAACACCCCAACTTAAAACTTAACAATAAACAGTAACAGTAGCGGAAAACCATAACTTAACATTTAAACAAAACGGGTCGGTGTTACACGCCGTTAGCCACCCATGTGGCTAACAAGGCTAAATACGCACATTTGTATCGGTCTGATGGACACAGACTCCTGAGCATTAGTTACTACCATCCACATACTTACAAACTAACTATACCGAGTGTATATACATACAGAGCCATCATACTAGTTCTGATGCTACCAAAATATACACCACGGGAGCACAAGCGCATCCCGGGTCCAATACCCAAAACAGCAAAAGTATTCATTGCACTAAGGAACTAAAGCCACTCCCTTCTTGTCTTCTCATCCTGCAAAATGAAATATGGTGCCCCAAAGGGGCTCAACAACCCATGGCTGGTATGATTAACGTGCATCCCGTCGGCTACCGGGATACACACAACTAATTGTCATGATAACATGGCATTCATTTAACATACAACATAAATAAGCATAGCAATATCATTGCATGGCTACAACAACACATAATGCAACATGAACGAATCACTTTAGGAAACAAACCAAACATTAGTTAGCCAAACTTGGTAAGCCTAGAGAATGTTTCAATCTCATGTTAAGCTTGTCACATAACCCGTTCCCGTTCTATTTATTGAACATTAACTCTTCCCAAAGATGTGTCGAATATAGTGACCCAATCACACCTTATACATAATCCTAGCCCGAAAAATTAGGTAGGTAAGCCTTTTATTAGGGTTGTGGGTGATTGTAATCCAAGAAGGAAAACAACCAATAACATAGAGAGAGGTGAATCTGATTCAGATATCGACACTCAAACATACTCGCGCGACCGGAACTTCCGGATTCCTCACCCCCCGGTTATACTCTTGTTAGTAGTCCCATTATCGGAACTTAACTCATTAAATCACAATATAAGTGTTTAGGCCCAATTAGGCATACAAGGGAGATGAGATGCACCCGAACAACATAAATCACAACTAACACACGGATAGCCGTAGTTAGAACATTCCATAAGTTGAAACGTTAAAACCAAATATCGCTCTCTTATGTAATCCTAAATTTGGTTAACTAACGGGTTAGCACGTAATCAAGGTTAACAGTATCAAAAACACACACGCATAATAATAACAATGACTGTAAACTCGTTTCATGATTTAAGTCTTACAAGGTCATAAACATTCAGAAAACAAACAACACACAAGCCGGTGTAAACCGGTAGCAAATAGACTGCAAGAAAACCATACCTTGGTCCCTGCTGTGTTCGAGTTCCACCGAATGCAGCTCCTATACATAATTAATAACGTCGGTTAATTACCTTATTTAACTTTCGATTAACTAAGTGTTTTACATGATTACATGACATGTTTTCACACTTAAACTTACCCTTGTTTATCCTCATTACACTCACTAGGGTTTACTACTTAAGCCACATTTTCTTTTCTGTTTTTTTACAAGGCCGACCGACCTTGCAAGGTAGGTCCCAAGTTCGGTCAGAACCAGAACACTTTCCTGTCAGAAAATTTCACCCCGACCAACCTTGCCAAGGTCGGTCCAAGTTAGAAACATTCCCGTTTGCAAAATTTAAGCCCGACCAACCTTGCTAAGGTCGGTCCAAGTCAGAGAGCTTTCTGGATGGGTAATTTAGGCCTGACCGACCTTGTCAAGGTCGGTCCTAAGGTAGGTCGAAGTCAGAACCTTGTTTCTAGGTGCTTATTTCACTCCAAACCTTACCCTAAGTGTCCTAGTATGTTCAAACATCATCTTGGCACTTTAGCCCACTCTTAAACCAACCACCGAACTCCTTAATCCACCCACAATCAAAACTCCATAATCATTTACTCAATTTCTTACTAGATCCTTAACACTTGAAACTTAATTCCTTACTCTTCCAACATGTAAGTTTTTGCCTAAGACTACAACTAACCAAAGTATTTCTTCACAACCATTTTAACCACTCTCAAGCATCATTTTGCATTATCATCATCTCCTTTACACACACTCCTTAAGGCCTTTTCCACAAGTTCCCATTCAATCATCCACAAGGAATTATACTTCTCTTGTTTACCAAAATTTGCACAAGACTTAACCACACTCCCACCATGACTTGGTGTATCTAAATCACTCATTTGAACTTTAAATCTCCAAGACAATTCCTAAGTCATTTTAGCACTCAAGAACACCTTAATTCACTTTATTTCACCAAGTTAACCTTATCAATTCCTAGTACAACCTAGCTCTCCAAACTTCATTTAAACACTTAGAACTCCTTGTTTACTAACCAAATCTTGACATAGCTCCACTAGCACCTTCTTACACATAAAAACATGGTTTTTCATCCTTAAACAATCAAAGACATTTCACAAGGAATGTTCTTTACACACAACTACTCCTTAAGCTACACTACATCACAATATAGTGCATAAACTTAAATTGCTTGGCACTTAGGCCCTTAAATAACATGGCTCTTAGACCTTTAAAATGCAATAACCTTAAACACTGAATTTCCACATAATAATGCCTTCAACCTACAAATACACACAACAATGCTCCCATGTCCTTATAGTCCCCTTGTGGATATTTTACTAACTCATTTCCCATTGGCTCTTTAGGTTGTTTATTAAGTAATTAAAGCTCAATTTCCAAGGCACAAAACTACATTAGGATAGGTTATTTACCTCTTCCTCTTCAAGATTTCTTTCTTGTTTTCTTTTGATTGAAAATCAGCAAGGACTTGTTCACTTGTCAACCTTCTAACCAACATACATATAAGCATTAAGCATTATACTTAAACTCATGAATAAACCCTAGATTAACATACATGTTTTAAAACATTAAAATGGATGTTTACCTTGGAATTGAAAGAGAGCTTGATTAAGAAGTAAGATAGGACTCCTCCTAGTCCCTTGAAGATTGAATCATGCTACTAAAAGAGCGAAACAAGGCATCATCAAAAGATGATTTTCGGCCATATGTAAAAATGAGAGGAAAAGTGAATTTTCTTTGGCTTTTCTTACCTTGAAGCAAAGAAGAATGACAAGGTGTTTAAAGATGAGTTTTTCCTCCTTCAATGGAGATTATCCATGGCACCGAATTGGAGTTCTTGAAGATTTGAAAAGATAGGAATGTAGAGCTTACTCTAACTAAGACAAAGATGCTCTTGGAATTAAATTTGGAGCATGGAGTTGGAAGTTACAAGGAGATGAAGATGAAGATGGTAGAGGTGCTGTAGCAATACCGGTTTGGATATGGGAGAAGGATGAAGAACACGGAGGGAACAAAAGAGAGTGAAGAGAATGAGGTGAGAGAAGTGTTTTGTAAGATATTTTAATTAATAAGGTAAATAGTCTTTACTTTATTCTTCTTATTCTTTCTAATTGGATAGCAAGTGTGATGACTCCCCACCTTAACAACCAGCCCCCTCCATTACATGGGATATTTTATGGTCTTTATTGACCATTTAATTAAGCTAAGTTGAATTAAATCTAAACTAGCACTATTCACAAATTAGTGCACATATTTGTGAAATTTTTTATTTCCCATTGATTTAGACTTCCTAATGTGATACTAAGTAGTACATATTGATTAAGGTGTAGTTATGGGCATTTAGCGACTCAAAACCCATTTCCAAGACAATTGTTCAAAATGTGCTTTAAGACTCCTTAAAGCACAATTTATGTTTTAACTTGTTTTTGAGCTTGATTTTCTTTAGTAATTGGTTTAACATGTCCATTAGCATGTTATTAAAATCTTGGTAAGCTCTTTGAGTCTTAACCAGGGTTATCCCAAGTTTAGAGCATGTTTTTGCTCAAATTGTCTTAATGTTACTTTATTGTGTTTTTTGTGGTTTAAATTGTTCACTAATGTTTCTAAGACACTTTTTAGCCTTAATATACCATAGTTAAACATTTAAACAACATATCAAGGTTTGGGGTATTTTACTCCTAGAGATAAGCGGCGCCAACTATCACAAAGATAAAGGAACTTTTATCTCCTAGGTTGTTTCCTAAATAAGTGCCGCCCATAATCCCTTGGATTTTGGCATCTTATCTCAACCAACTTCCTATATTAGTGCCGCCCCTATTATCTCTCCTTATAGATAGGCTTGGCCACTAATATCTCAACAAAGTAACAAGATTCCTCTTTTTTCTCTCTTAGGCGCATAAGGTGGTTATAACCAAAGAAGTTAGGATTCACCCATAAAACTAGCTTTGTTATTCAACCAACCAGAGGATAGAATATCTCAACCTCCTAATGCTTATCACCACAAGATAATCAAGCCCACTTTTATCTCTAGGCTGGTGAGATTATTTAGGAATAAAGTGTCTAAATTCACTTTAACCAATTCCTAAAATCTAGGAAAGGCCTTTAACCTCTTCCCACAAAATCTCCACCACCTACTAAGATAACCAGCAGCTTTAGATTCTTCCCAAAAGTATCGAAACCAACCTTAACCACTTAGGTAAAAGAATCCAAGGTAATTCCAAAGTTTACCGCAGTAAATTTCACATACGGAAACAACCCCAGTAAAAATCCAATTTTTACTAAAGGCCATAACCATTCGTGCAACTACCAATAACCAGCCAACGGCTTCCCAAAATCAAAGGAGATAATCATGGAAGAGATCCTAACCTAATCCAGCACAAAATAGCATACAAAATGCATTCCCGGGACTTTCAGGCAAACCTTGAAAATTAGGATGTCTCGGGTGGTACGGCACCTGGCGCCCAGCACGTGCGCCCGTGCCCCTTGCCTCGTTGCTGCTGCTAACGGAATTTTTGTAGGGGTAAAACTATGTACAAAATAATGAAATAATAAAGAAATATAAAATAATAAAATAAACCCTACAACTCTATACGGTAGCAAAAATCCCGGTTGGAGTATAGTGTGAGTAGATTACGACCGAGAGTATCGAACCCAAGGGACTTATTAGAAAATTAGTCATAATCCTGGTAATAGCCTATTCTAAAATAGGGGGAATTGAAATTAATAATTTAACTAAAACTACTAATTAAATAAATTAACTTTGACCCGGGATGATATTCAATGTAAGAACAAGTATAGTTATAAGCCAACCCATAAAGTTTCGAAATTAATCTGGCAGAAATGACTATGTCGGATGTCATGCCGGACAAGAGATGCACGACACCTTCAAGATCTTTGAATGTGCCGGACATAAACCACCCGGCAGTACATCCGACATCCTTCAAGTTATGAATGGTACTTCCTGTTTCTGATATGAAAACAGGACTCATTACCCAAATTTGCTCCGTGCATGTCTAATGTCTCGAAAACGAACAAGATAATGGAGGAAAAATAGATTAACTCCAATATTATGTCATGTTGCCCTCTTTTCAGAACAACATCGTCAAATACCACTAAGACCCCTCAACCTATTCTACTTTGTCTTTTGAACCTCAGTAGAATTTAGAAGAAAGAAGAATAAGTAGCGATCTCATTCTACTTGTATGAAGAGCAGAACCTTAGTTGATGAAACTTGCACTTTTATTAATAACCATAAGAGTAATTACAAGGAAAATCATCCCTAACCAGAGACTAACAAGGAATTCTACTTCACCATCCACACAACTACAAGAAGAGAATACAAGAGGATAAGGAAATGGTCATAGCCTTAGCCCGATGAGATCTTCTTCTTCTCTTCACGTGGATGGATTTGCAGAATTTCCTTGGACATCAAGAGGGGATATGGAAATAGAGATGTGAATGGAGTGTATAGGGGTGTTGAAGTGCAAGAATTGATGCAGCCCTTCGGCCTATTTATAGGCAACAAAATCTCCATATGCCGGGTGAAAGTCATCCGGCACCACGTGTTAAATATGCGTAACCGTTAACGGTCAAAACTTTCAGGCAAAATGTTGTATGTGCCGGACAGGATACGTCCGGCACCGTACCCGGCAATTGTCAAACCGTCAACCGTAAATAACTGCCACCGCTTGGTCAACCGTGGTGACTTTTCACATATGCCGGATAGGATGTACTCGGCAATGATCCTTTTTGCTCCACTCGTATGCCGTGCAGGAAACATCTGGCTTCATGTCCGGCATTACTTGAATTTTTGCCTAGGAATTCGTTCCTTGCATAAAAAGCTCACGAAACATAAGTATATACAAAAATATACTTTAATGCATAATATAACATAAATACTCTCTATTTAACCTTATTTACACTAAAATTTGTAAATTCTAGCACATAAATATGATAAGTCTGTGGCTTATCAACTGCCTTGGCACCCAGCGCTCGTGACATGTCCTAGCGTGCCCAAGCATGCCTTAGCGCCTAGCGCTCGCATCTTAGCATAGCCCACTCTTGCCTTTGTCCTCGACGCCACGGCTATGTGCCCAAGCATGCCCTACGCCTAGCGCTTACACCTTGGCATTGCCCGTGCATCTTGACATACCCATAAACAAGCTTTTGGCCCAAGTCTAGACTTGGTCTGACATCACCCAGCGCCCCTAGGACATGTCCTTAGCCTTGTCACCGTGTCGTGGCCCTTGTCACTCGACGTTGCCCCTGCACCTAGTTACAGCCAGCGCTCGTGCCTAGCACTGCCAGCGCCCGTGTCTTAGGATGCCGTGCTTGTCATAGTTAACTTGGCCCCGTTGTAAGCTTGTCTCAACCCAGTCAAGACCAAGCCACAATAACACATTGGGAAGTATGGCAACTTATGCTTGTGCTCTTCCTTCTTGCCCTTTGGCTATGACACCTAGTGTCATCATTGGTATTGCTTGTGACTTGCATGATCCCTCATGGACCAACCACCACATGTCAAACCCAGTCACAAAGACCGGTTCCACCCACTTGCATTCAAGGTGAGCTAGCTCACTGCCAAGTACCTGGGCCTCGAACCCATTACTTGCATAACCTCGTCAGGTTACCTCTACGTTTTGACCAAGTGCCTGGGCTTCTAACCCATCACTTGTCTCCCGCGTGTCATGGCCAGCTCTTAGTGACACAGCCTACACCTCAGTGTGAGTAGCCCCAAGACACCCACATGCTAACTTGGCAAGCCCAGCTTCCAAGTCCTCCTTGCATTGAGTAACACTCGGTGATCACCACAACCAATGAGTTCCTTTGATCATTGGAGGCGAGGGTTTGCTATCACCCCTGGAGTTTGGATTGTGACATCCTCCCCCAACCAATCTTTGACGTCCTCGCAAAGCCTTGACCTCGAGTGATATATCCGGTGACAGATGCGGGTGATGCTTCACCCGACCCGAAACCCGATCCATTGACATCCCTAGCCTCGAGTGGTCTTGGACTCAGGGACTCAAACCCCAAGTTTTTCCTTCACAAGTTGTATGATGCGGCGCCCTCACGCTTCCCTTGTTGCTCTTGCCTAGCAACCATCAAAACAACTTAGCTTAATCATAATTAAGCCACAAAGCGTATCATCATACCATTGAATTTGAGCTTGGTGACATCCCGTGGCCATATGTCCACCACGCTTCCTCTGTGCCTACACACTTATCCCCCAGGGAAAGTGAGCACAACTTGCCACATAGGGTGGACTTCAACTCCTAGAGCATTGGCCATTCACATCCTAGTAAGCCATGAAAGTTGCTTTCTCGGGCAAGACCATCTTCTTGGAAACTCCTCATTAGTCTCCTCATATGGCTTGGCCATTCTTTCATCTTTTAGTATCTTCAACATCTCTTTTGTCTATCTTTGTAAGTCCTACATTACTTCATAGACAAGCATGTCAACCAATACATAATCATAAAGTATCTAGAATTTTACCTCAGACATGCGTGTCCTGGTGCCTTGCACCCAGCACAATCACCCATCAAGCCTTACGCTTGCAGCGCCTCGCACCAATCCTCACATGGTCTCGCGCCTGCTGTGCTTCGCGCCTGATCACGCCAACGTCACGCACCATGCGCGCTCCTTGTTGTCAAGACTTGGTCATCCTTGTCGATGCTCTGCGCTCCTAGCACACCACACCATCGTAGTGCGACAAGTCCCAAATCCTGGGACCTCACTTGGATCCTTGATCCTCTCTTGATCATCTAGGACTTCACCTCGACACTAAGTCCATGACTGCTCCAACTTTCATCATGACTCACGTGAACGCCCCTCTAATTTCCAGCCTCTTATCCGGATACAGCTCCAAAGGGAAATTAGGGTCTTCTAGGCCATGCTCGTCCACCTCGCCACTTACTTTCTCCAATATGATCTTGCCAATTGTTCCTCAACTTTAGATGGATATTTGGGCTCCCCCAACTGAGCTTGGGTACCCACCTGTTGTTAGGTAAAAACCTAACGGCAAGAATATCGGTCGATTGTAGCAAGTTTTCCTAGAAGTGTCCCTCCAGGTTATCGAATCCAGGGGAGGCAGCGTTTTAGTTTAATTAATATTTAAGATCAAACAGGTAAAATAACTCAAGTAACAGGGGGGTTTTGTTTGTTGAATTACTAAATACTGAAACAAACTGTAAATAAGCACAAGGGTAATAAATGCAAGAGTAACAGTGAGCAAAACAGTGATGTTTTTGAATTAATGAGAAGGGAAAATTCCGGTTTACTATTCCTCCAATTTCTTCGGTTCCTTTTTCAGTGTGTTTACCAATATCTAGATTAAATCCTAGATCAGAATTATTCCACGTTCGGTCTCCCTCGGTGGAATCTAATTAACACTGATAAATTCTAACTCTCGTTATAAATTTACTAATTGTTAACAGCCTTAAGAATAATCCAGTTTAATGATCAGTTAATATCCTAGAGGAATTACCGTCTCTAAATTAACCGGTGTTGTTCCTGTTGTCTGTTATCTACCGCAGTTCTCACTTATAAGCAGATAAACAGGTAAATCTAGTAATTGGCCAGATCACAAGGTTTATAACAATAAGTAAGGAACAACACTTTAATCTGTTAAAATGGTAAATCACAAAGATAATGGAACCTCAGAATTTGGATTACATAGCAAACCGAAATTTATGACAACTACTCAGCCATGGAAACGAAAATACTGCAGCAATATGTAAATAACATTAAAGAAGAAAAGGAAAGAGAAACTCTGTTTTAAGGCTCGTTGATGGAGTCTCTGTGCACAACCAGCAGTTCCTCCGCCCAATCTCCAGCTGCTTATGTATTCCCGGTTTCTGTAACTGTGTATGGTATTTGATGGAAATGGTGGTGTACGTGAGAGTGGAAGTGGATAGTGGATGGAGGAGTAAATGATATATTACGTGAGTGGTGGTGGTGGAATTAATGGGATGAGGGTGATAGTAGTAGTAAACTACTACGTACTAGATGGATATGTGGAGAAATGGGATGGAAATGGATGAGAAGTGTGATGGGTGAGGAAAGGTGTAAGAGAGGGGAGAGTATCCGATGATGGATGTTGTGTGTTGAATGAGGAAGATTAGCACTCTATTTATAGTATCCTCGGGTGAGTACGATGGTGCTTATGAAGCTGGAAAGAACAGATTAATCAGTGATGGATTTGAGGTATGGGGCGGTGGTTAATCTGGAAAGGAAGTACGACATTGAAGTTATGGGGCGGCGCAGTATAATAAGAAGAGAATATCTTCTTTTCAATCACGGCGCTACAGACCATCGGTACAGCATGTGGTCCGGGTCTTAGCTTGTGGAAGAGGGCCCGGACCATGAATTTTGAGAAGTAATTTTGAATCATCGTCTGTGTGGTCCGGGTCTTAGGCCGTGTAATAAGTCCCGGACCAGGCATGAAATCTGGTCGAGAGAGAGCTTCGTGGTGGTCCGGGTCTTGGCTTGTGGAAGAGGGCCCGGACCAAGCTTGATTTCATTTCGAGAGTTAGCTACCATGTGGTCCGGGCCTTAGCTCCATAATCAGGGCCCGGACCAAGTCTTTAATTGATTCGATGATGAATATCTTGACTCTATTTGGCTTGTTTTGATTGCCATATGTTCCAGCAATGATAGGAATGTGTTTCTTTGAGATTAAAGCCTGAAAAAGTACACACAAACCATAAAAGAGAACTATTGCAACAAGAAACATAAAAATGCTCATAAGACGGGAATTTAGCACTAAACGATAGCAAATTGGGTCTCAAAAACCCTTTAGAAATAGGTAAATTCCTGAATTATCAACATCCCCACACTTAACCTTTGCTTGTCCTCAAGCAATTACTGCAATCAAATGTACCAGGTTTTCAAAAGCGGGGATTTATCAGGTCAGGAAAAAGTTCAAGGAAATCTAATGCTGAAAACAGCCAAAAAGAAACAGGGATTAGTACTGCAAGTTTTCTTAAACAGTGAAGATAGGGTATTTGAAAAATGCATGAGATTATCATGATAACTGTTTAATCCAAACTGCACTCGGGGCTTTTCTTTCCTTTTTCTTTCCACAATTCATTGGACGACAAGGGGCAAGAAGTAATGTCATATTCCACATTACCTTTCATTGCCACATACTCATAATCAAGGAAGAATTTGCAGCTACTGTTTAGCATGAAAGAACTTTCCTTCCAATTTTTTGAGTAAGCATTATTCATTTCATCCCCTCAGACTTTTACTCCCCATCCTTGTAGCGGTGTTGGGCCTTCTATCCCGATCAGATGATCTTAGGTAGATGAGTGATGAGGCACTCCAAGAGCTTAATTACCGAATGGGAGAGGCCTGTTCTGGTTCAGAGTAGATTAGAGGAGTACCTTGTGTAGACACCAAAAATTCTCACCCCATAAAGTAAATTCCAAATAAGAAATGAAATAAGAGGGGGTCGTCGCCTTTCTTTTTCAAAACGTGTTAGCGTGCGTGCCATAACGAAACCATCATTTTATATAACCTTTTTCAAAAAAACATTTCATAAAAACACGATTTTCCTAAAATGAGTTTTCAAACAATAATCCGGTTTTAAACCCATTCATTTTTTTTTATCTATTATTTACATTCCATAATTTCATGCCATTAGATTAGTCTTCTCCTTTTTCCTTGTATACTTTCTTTTAAACTCGTAGCATTTTTAGAGGAGTCATCCAGTTGAAATTAGGGCTCTTGTATTATTTCTCGCATAAACATACTGAAATCCGACATAGCGTAACTGGTTGAAGTACTCGTCATGCAACCAACTGGTCTCGGGTTCAATTCTTGGCAAGGAGCTTGGCGTTTTATCTTGTTTGCTTGCAGCGAAGCTTTCAATTTATTAGTTGCGGTTACAATACCAATCTCGTCATAGCTCAGTTGGTTAAGGAGCAGGAAGGAGTGTCTAGGTGTCTCGAGTTCGAACCCGAGTAGGGGCAAAAATTTGTTTTAATTTCCGTTTTGTGTTGGGTCCAAACATGGCCCGTGTCTTGACCGGTCCAATTTTACTAGTTAGCCCACAAAAAAAATACTGTCGATTGTTTTCCTCCTCAAAAACGAAATGAAGAACGAGACTGGTCTTCTTACTCATCGAATATAAACCCCAAGAACAAGACAGACCCCATACTCCTCTGTCGATTTCTTCTCGATCCACCTCCATACCCATACTCCTCTGTCGATTTCTTCTCGATCGACTTCCATACCCATACTCCCTCACCCACGCCTGGAAATCTCAAAAACCAAGAAGCAAAAAGCCAGAAAACTTTCGTTTTCAACGTTCCTCCATTTTCGAAGCTCACCATCTCCTTCACTCCCAGGGCCCGTTTCTTTTTACGGCAGTCGACATCACTCTCTTCTTCCTAAATCTCAATTCCTTTCTTCTTCTTCTTCTACAAAGGCAAGAACAACAGACGATGACCACCCGGGGCTCTAGCTCGGAAAAGCAAAGAGAGCCCTAATCTAGCAACCAAGAACCGCGATATGATCGTCTTCTTCACTCTTGATCTAGCCGCCACCATGCTCTTCCCTACTGTCGTTTTGCAACTCTGGCAAACAAATAGCACCCGCCTCCTTCATTATCTTCATTTTCCGGTAACTTTGCAACAAAAACTGGCAAAATGGAGCACACCTGCTCTGCGCCTTCTTCGTTTTCTTTTTCCACAACAATTTTGCTACCCAACCGGTGAACACGAACGCGTTGGCTTTGCACCCCCGCATTCTCTTCACGCCAGCGAAAGAGGAGTATACAAGTCCCGCCTCTTCCATTCTCTTCAGCTAGCGAGCAAGGAGCATGCGAACCTTTGCTCCTACATCCTTCTCTTCAACTGGCGATCGAGGAGCACATCCAATCCATCGCTCAAAACCGAACTGGCGAACAAAGACAAGACGCTCTGCGCCCGCTTCAGTCCATCCACCGACTATAATTCCACAACCCCACTAAATATCCATCAACAACATCTTTGCTCGTACAACCGACGAATGCAAATTTGTTCGAACCGAGCCTAGGAGAAAAATTGATTCTGGACTCTCGCCCGAGATGCTTAATTCGATCTCTTTTCTTGTTATAATTCTTCCCTTTTGATATACTCATCTGTTGTACTCTCTATCTGATCTGAATTCATTTTGCAGATTTTGTTCCAACACTAATTGTTGTCTCAGTTTAGCATGTCATGGATCAGAAACTCTCTCGTTCGATAGCTTGTATATATATATATGTGTGTCGTGGAAGAATCTGGTTATATACGTTGTGAGAAGCATGCCATCGGTCTAATGTCCATTTATCTGGAACTCGACCCGACACGGTCTAGTATATACTCTGGGAACATTTCTTTTCTTTTATCTGCTGCCTCGTCAATTTTCTGTTGTTTCAGGTCTCCAAAAGAATGCTCAGGTAGTCAGGTTGTTTGTGAAACAAGTTGCTCTCAGCCCTCACCTGAATCTCTGTAGGAGTTAGCCCTAACCGAAAACTCCCCTGATGTTGCTTGAATCCCGACCCACAACATAGGTGGATGGTTTAACCTTGTAGGTTTTTCGGTTGGTCATGCCTTTTCATTCAACTCAATCGTGAAGTAATATTGGTTTATCTCCAGTGGTTGCGACTTTTACTTTGACTTTTTACTGGTTTTGTATGCACCTCTGCCGAGGATTATTTTCTCACATATGTATACATTTGCTTCTGGAGTCGACCCTCTTGTTGCTTCTGTTTGAGAAACAGGTATTTCCTGGTACATACAGACTTGGTATAAATCCTTTAATTTTGGGACTCACATTTACTATCTGATTTGTGCCATTTACGACTTCATTTCCCTCGTTGCATCCTGTCGTGGGTGGGCATTTCGACTAATGTATTTTATCTGCTTTTTGTGATTATTGTCTTAGTTTCTTTTGCAGGAAATCTCTTCTGTTCATTGCGGTACCTATTCTTAAACCATTCAACCTTCTCAGCTAAAACTGTTTTGTTTGTGTGAAAAACATCGTAATACCGGTCTACTTTTTCTGTTGAGGTGATCCATGCCCGAAAACAGGAAATAAAGAGCAAAACAGTTATAAAATGAGTTAGCCTAAACTATACTTGTGTATCACTCCTTACCCTCTGTTCCTTGAGCTTGTAATGGTTTTAGTGGATTAGCCTTCATTTATGCACAATTTGAGCGAGTAAGAGAAGAGATATGCATCAATTTAATGGCTCTAGGGTTCGTATTGTGTAATATCCCCTCCCAGTGTTAGATTCGGTGTTTAATTAGAAAAGTATGGAGAATAAAGCTAACTTTGTGGGGACTTGTTTTTGGTGGCGGTAATCAGTCTATAAACTTCGCTTGTATATAAATCGGATATGAAATGTCACACGGGTCAAGGTGAAATGAAATTAATAAAGCTCGTCTTCCTTAATAAACCTGGTTTTGTGTGGTAATTTTATCCTAGATATGACTCAAACTCGTTAAGTGCAAAAAAAAAAGAAGGTTTTTTTTTTTATAGAACCTCCCTGTTTATCACTGATTGTACACCTGATTTGTTGGCTTATTTCTTCTTGTACATGTGTTTTAACTTTATTGCAATTTTCAATTCATTTCCTTGTACTTCTTAATTAACCCGTAGTATTTCAACCTTAGGACCTGTTTGACTAACGAAAAGCTTCGGATGTATTATTGCTCCCCACCCTAACGGTCTCTCATTCGTTTCGTGGGGCAGTAATCTCCTATAGCTTCAGAAAACATCCAAACCACCGTTATATTTATAGAGAACAAAACTTCAAAAGTAAGCCCTTAAGGCTAAATGGAGGGTTTTAGGATGTATACCACCCCATGCCTAAACGGGTCTCTCATCCGTTTTATGTGGGTGGGATCCTCCTTTACTCTTAACACCCAATATCAGATTATTGGTAAACAACCTTATTATTTTCCTTCTTAATTAAAAGAGAAATCATCTCATTCAAAAATCAGTATTGTCCCTTTCTGAGTTCAAGCCCAGTTTCCTTTTTTGATCTTAACGTAATAAAATGTTGGCCCACTTCCAAGAAACCATCCGGCCCATGTTTTTAAAAGTCCACGACCAAATCTAAAACTCAAGCCCAAAAGCGAAATCCAACAAGACTCACCAAACCCAGACTTGCGGTCCAAGCCCACAAAGTCCAAAGCCCAAACCCATAAAACCAAGACCTAAATAGGCCCAAGTTCCCAAATCAACCCACATCAAGGCCCCATTTTTGCCCAACTCCAAACAAGGCTCCATTTCGGCCCCTTCAACAAGGCCCAATCCGGCCCAAAACTCAAACAAGGCCCCAATCTGGCCCAAAACCTCAAATAAAGTTCAACTCGGCCCAAAAGCCCAACCAAGGCCCAACTTGACCCACAAGCCCACCAAGGCCCAAATCGAAATCAAAAGCCTACTCAAGGCCCTTCAAATAAATTCAGCCCAAATCAACAAGGCCTCCAGGCCCATTTCAAATTTCAATTCACACTTCAGCCCAAAATCAAAAGCCACTCCAAGGCCCTTTCGGCCCAACATCTAAGGCTCATTTTAGCCCCTTTCTAAGTCCCATTTCAGGCCCGTTTTAAAAACCCACCCCATGGTCCATTTAAGGCCCATCTCAAAAGCCTAACCCCAAGGCCCACTTCAGCCCCATCACCCCAAGGCCCAAATTTCAATCGGCCAAAAAGCTCAATTCAGCCCACCCCTTCACTCTAAACCCAAAGTCCAATCCATCAAACTTTTGACCTCCAACTTTGACTGAGTCCAACATTGACCTGACCCAATTTGACCCTGACCCAACTTTTGACCTGCCCGTTTCCAAGTCCGATTCAATTCAATCCAATTCAGCTCAATCCTATTCAATACAATTGTAGATTCCATCCAACTCAAAAAAAAAACATTCCTCTTTATTCAGCTTTAATTCAAAAATCCGAAAATCTTTTTCTCAATCTTTCAAACAATCATTTCATTCAAAAAGTTTTCTTAGATTTCAAAGAAACCATTTTGTGGAATTTTTAAAGGAACTCTTCTCACATCACAGAACAACTCTTCTCAAAGCAAAGTCTTCTCACATATACAGAAAGTTTTCTCCTAAAATATTCTCAAAATCAGTGTTTCTTCATCGAGAATTCCGAACAACTTCAGACACTTCCCAACTCAGTTTTCAAACTCAAAAATAACCGTTTTCAAGCAAGAAATGTCTAACCCCTTAAAGAACGTTTTCTTTCTCGTTAGACATCACTTGTCTCTCTTCCAAATAAAAATCCGAGGCGGGCGCTGGGGTCATAACCTCTGCCCTTGTCGCAGTCTGGATCTCTTTAGGCGGGGCCTTAGGGTGACAAACCTCCCTAATTGCAGCCTAGATTTTTACAGGCGGGGTGCTTGGGAGGTAACGCCTTCCTAGTGGCAGCCGGGATTTTAGATCGTCTAACTCCCTTCCCTCATTTCAACGTTTTCGTTTTAACGTTTTAAACCGGGAGTTAGAGACGTTATTAGGGCTCGACCGAGAACATCTCCTTCATGATGTTTCTCTCTGAACCCTACTTTTTCGACATAAATTCATTGCCCCATCTTTCGAGCCTCGGCACTTATTATTAGTTGTGTCGTGTTCGATAGGGTACATAGGGTAATCCCTCGGGATTATCCGCCCTTTTACAACAAAAATGAATTTTTAGTTTTAAAATCTTAAGAGAGACATTTCTAATAAACCAATCCACCCTTCCCATAGAACCTCTCACATAGGTCTCTCCAATTCCTGATACTACTCCCGAACTTCCCTTAGTCCTCAAGAACCTGGATCTTCAAAATCCGAATACCCCTCACTCCATAATAACTGCCCTTTCGCTCCTCAAAACTCCACATCCTTTTAACCTCGCAAACAACCTCAAGCCTCTCCGCATCAAACCAACTTCATCAATCAATTCTCAAAACCAGCCTATTTCTCCAACTTTTCTAAATCATCTAATCCTATCCTCAATCCTATCCTTTGGCTTTTAAAATGAATCTCTTAATAAGTTTTGAAAGAAGGTAATCCTGACAATTGGAGACCGAGTTTCCTCGGGCACCAATCCGAAGTCGTGGTCGTTGCCACTTCTAGGGTGTAACCCAGTGCGAACCCACAATAGAATCTCTGGTATGATCATATAAGCCCTATCCATAAGCAACAAATCATCAGAGTCAATTAATGGGTTCTTAGAACCCTTCCTCCTCCCTTCCTAGTTATTTAGGTCAAACTAGGGGCGACTCTATTCCCGCCTTATAGAGGCATAGTCCGCGTGAGCCCATTGAGAGCAGTGTAGTGCACACTTGCACTCCCCTTTATGCTTTCTTGGGAAAGACGGACGATTTAGTAGGTATTTGAGGGACGCCATGAAACGTTTTACACCCTCCACAGAATGGCATTTTCTAGGATCTAGGCTTTTCAGTCGAGAACCATATTTAAATAGACCCCCCTCATACCAAAAAATCACCCTCCACAGAATGGCGACTCTGCTGGAGAACTTAAGTAAGTTTTTCTCATAAAACTTGGTTAAGGAAGACTGAACTCCATTCAAGATTGTCGAGATTTCCCCGATTCCTTCAAAACCTTCCAGAGATTCTTTTCAAAGCCTTTAGGATTATTCTACTCCACACTTTGAGTGTGTATCTATGAGGACAGATAGGATTTATTAGATCCTCACAACATGACATTGGGTTAATAATTAGCTCACGATTAGAAAGACACTTAGGTGTGAATGAAGCTAACTTCCCTTAGGTTATATACAACTAATTTTGGAATCACTAATCTCAAGACAAAACCCTTAGTAATTAGGGTGGTGCTAATTTCTCAGCTTTATACATGTATGATTGTGGGTGCATTGGGTGGGTAGCTTAGGACATGCATTCCTTTGTGTCACCCTCTTTATCCACGATGTCACGGGATCCCCAACCGGTCCACGGTTGATTCCCCATGAGCTAGGTCACTCTCTCAGGAACAAACCAACGAGGCGGTATGGTCTCCGACTAACGCTTTGAAGCTCCTGATCCAAAAATATCCTCCATTACCCGAGTCAAAACCAGCATATAGTGAGCCATGAGCCTTCAGTGTCCAGCTGCCTTATCCAGTGTCTAAGGCGGGTTTATGGGTAGTCACCCCTTTGTATGCCGCCTGTCTGACCATCCTTTTGTCTCACCTTGAAGATTGCATGGTTCAGTTCTCCATTGTTCCTCTGCACCACGGGTGTCTCTAAGCCCAATGTCACGCTACACGTCCATAGAGGATCCCGTATTTACCAGATACCCATACATGGCACAACGTAGTCAGTGAATAATTTGGACTTTAGACACACCTGACCGTGCAGATGACGAGAGACCCGTTCCCATGCAGTACTTCCCCGAGTTTCCCCAAAAGTGGGGTGTTGTCGGATCATCACTGGCCGCGGCGTATGTTTTCTTTACCATCTCGGGTATCCTGACCTTTCGAACTTAAGCACTCCGGACTTTCTTTTTACGTGCCTCGCAAGGGGTATAACAGAGAAAACCCCGAGAGATGACAGTGAAGGGACGACGGTTCCCCCGGTGGAACAGAATCATACTGACCTGGAAAGTGATTATCCCAACATTAACACTTACAGCTCCACATCAAATATAGCCACGATTTACTTTATGTTTACATGTGTGCAAACCACTTTTCCAGACCATCCGTTTTAAAATGTTCGGAATTCTCGTTTGCATGTCCCTAAAAAGCTGTTTTACGAGCTTGTTAATTTAAAGTTCCACAAAATATTTACTCATAAACGGGGTTTTCAAAATTTGTCAATTCTCCTTTAAAAGGTTTATTTCACTAACATGCTATTTCCGAAACAATTTTCAAAAAATTGATTTCGAAAAACCTACTTTCTACAAATGAATTTCAACAAAATTCTTCACCAACATTCTTTCAACATATTTTGAAAACACTTTTCAAGTTGTTTTTCACAAACACATTTCAAAATAAATGATTTAGTCCCCATGTTGTGACCCCTATTTTTGAAGTTAATCCCACCTTCAAGAGCAGCGGCAATTACCGTGGAGCGTACTAGTCATTTCGTGTTTTCACAAAAGTGGTGGATTTTCACAATGATTTTGTGCTCAATCATTCACCTTTCCTTTCTCAAAAATATCCTTCATTCCCCACGACGGAGCAAACGAGGCAGCATGAAGATCAACTACGCGGATCGAGCCGGAAATTAGAGGCGCACCAACCCGTGGAGCTAGCCGAGCGACAGGAAGGCCAACACCAACCGTTCAAATAAATCAGAGTTGCACCAACCCGAGTCAAGTGACATAAAGACCAGCGACAACCGGTTCGAGTTCAAATTGTTGAAAATCAGAAGAACACCAACCTGTTTTGTTTGATCACCGTTTTGCTTCGCTGCAAAAGCCCGAAGGCGAGCGAGCAGCCGGTCAAGAGCCCGAAAATGAGCGAGCAGCCGGTCAAGAACCCAAAGGCGAGCGAGCAGCCAACCAGGAGGCCGAACGTTAGCAGTCATTCAGAAGCTCGAAGACGGACCGGAAGATTTCAGAAGAAGTTTAGCTTAAAACTCCAATTTTAATGACTTTTTAGAATTGATGATGTATAGGTTTTCCCCTATGATTTCTTTCTCTCTTGTCCATTTCTAAATAGAGTACATGTTGGTATACATTCCCTTCGAATTTATTTATATCAATGTGTATAGGGTTCCCCACTCCCTATTTTATTTGCGAATGACCAAGCGACCAAATTTATATTGAGAAAATCCACCACTTTGAAAACACGCGTTTTCGAAATTGTTTTCTAAACTTGGTTTTTTGGCATGCACGCATAATAAAAGAACGAGTAAGGACGATCTCTCACATCTATACATCATTCATCAACTTTGCTTTATGGGGTGAAAATTCACGGTCTACAGGAGGCATCCCCTGAATAAACAACACCAACAAATGCAACCGAGCGCAAAACAAAAAAACATGCATTGCATTCATGACAAAAAGGTCACATGCACTTACAGTCTGTTCAAATCATCACCCTTACATGAATCTCGTCCACACTCACGAGCATCACGCACCCACATGTTTCATCGTCACTTGCCACACACCAGCCTTCATCCAATATCTCAACCTCCAAACTAACCTTCAATGGATAGTAAAGAACACCGAAGAGTTTGAGCCTTTTCCAAATCCAGAATCACCATGGGCACCAGTGACCAGAATGAGAGAAAAAAAAAGAGAAGAAGTGCAGTCGTTTCCAAGTCGTGAGGCCACCATGCGGGAGTTGTCACTCCCAAAAATCAAAATCCAGGAGCCATCACCAACCCGACCTCACTTGAGAATTACTTCCCCGATAGCGAGCCCAGCAGCTAGACCATCTTCAAGGCCAACAGTGACGGGATGAGCTTCATGAACCGCAAGCTGAATTCGGCTCAAGCGAGACTAGTCATAACCTTACCAGTCATGCATTGCATCAAAAAAAACAAATATTCAGTTAATCATCTCAATTCATTATTTTCAGCATTTCATGCATCCTATACATGGTATAATTCCATATTACCACAATACATCCCATGGTAGATAATTGCATTTGCATACTCCCATGTCAAAACGACGTCTTCGGGAAAATCACGAGAGATTGATTGAACAGAGTGCATGAACCACTTAACTCTCGACCCGTCAATGAGTACAAGGGTCCAATCAAAATCAGCACCACAAACCAGGCGAGTAGTGTGCGAAGAGCGGTATTTCCCTTTGAAATTCGAATGAATGTTTTGGACAATCCAATGAGTGAAGGAAAGATAGAGCGAGTCCATAGAGGTAAAACCACGAGCGACTTGTGCTTTCCTTCAGCACATGGAGAGGCACAATTCATAGCGAGATCAATGTCGATAAACAAGATACGAATTGTGATTCATGCAAAGATCCGAGAATAGTAAGAAAACAATCATTGACTAATGAGAATGACGAGGCATTTAGGAATAAAAACCTCCACAAAACCAAAAAGCTTTGACTGCCCTGTACATAATCCCTTAGTGAGCCCCGCTGAGCCTTTCATGAAAAACTCTTTCTTCAAAAAAAAAAACTCCACAACCTCCCACCCCACATATACATACTTACCCTTGCAATAGAGGAATTGAAGGAGCCGGAGCCATGGTCTCTCTCCCACCATCTTTCCCAAGAACAAAAAACAAAAATGTCCAAAGCAATCGTTGAGTCAATGCAACTCCAGAGTCAAACGCCAAAAAGAACATCAAAAATGTTCAAGAAGATCGATAAGTCAATGCAACTTCGAAGCTGAAAGCTGAAATACAAAGCAAAGAACGTTCGAGAAAACCGATGAGCCAAAGGCAGTTTCACAAAAGAAAAATGAAAAGGTTCAAACCGTGCACCAGAAGAGTCAAGAAGGAGGAATCCAAATCCGAAGGACCAATGATGTCCTGTAGAAATCAATAAAGGATATCAAAACCAGTCTAATCATTCCACCCATGGCGAAGGTGAAACATATCCTCTATTGCACAAAGCTCCACAACTTCCAAATAAATCCTCCAGTCCCATGTGACATACGTCATACCCATCAGCCCCGTTATAACCCGTAAAAGACCTCTGACTCGTCAGTTGATAAGCGTTAACTGAAAGTATCGGATCTGAAACATGAATTATAAGCTTCGTACTTGTATCAACATGTCCCGTCATACCAAAGGGACCTGAGCGAATGAGCGCAACCTTACCTTACAAGGTTTTTTTAGTGCGAGTGACTCTTTGATCGAAGCACCACACCATAATCAGCTAACCCCATTGCAGGTGAGGAATTTGTGAGGATCGGAAAGTCCAGAACCTCGAAAAGAAATTCTAAGGAAATACTGCTCTAAGCATCAAGAGTATTATCACGACATTAGCACACATCCATACTCACGAGAGATTGACCCGCACCCCTCCGTGAAAGGAAAGTGATTCACGCATTCGAGCTCAACAATCACCCAAGATCGAACCGAAGATGTCTAATATTCGTAAACCTCATACTAATAGAGATAGGACCGTACCTCCTCTCCAAAAATTGCATATGCATTTTGCATCGTATATCATTTAATATTTGCATGCATCATAAGCACTCCATCATCAACACCTGACTACTAAGAACCCTACCTAGTCTCGCTGAAAGTCGACTTCAGTTGCATTGTTGAAGCGTAACTTTTGGTCAAAAGAAATCAAAAACTAGGGCCATCTGGAGCCCCACGAACTATTTTTGGAGCCATCCACTATCATACTCGAGCCTCACTGGCGCCCTCCCATAGCCAAGCTAGAGCCGTACGGGAGCCATCATCCGACATTGAAACCATCCTTGGAATTACACAGGGGTCATCCCAACAATCAGAGCACAATATGGGAGCCAAATAGAGCCTTCTCGTAGCCCTTCCTTGAGCCATCCCGAGCTATCCTGGAGCCATCATGAGAGAACCCTGAAGTCATAACCGGACCGAAGCCATCTATCCATGACCAAGAAGTTATCAACCACAACAACAAAATCTACCACTTCAAAATACGTCAAACACACACAATCCACCAATCACATCGACACACCATTCGACTCAAAAATCCAAACCAAAGCAAAACCCACTAACCACCCAGAAAATCTTTAACCAGATCGAAACCCACCGACCATCTCGAAAATCTCAAACCAGATTGAAACCCTCCAATCATCCCAGAGTCATTGCTCACAATGGGGTCTTGAATCATGTCAAAGCCATCCGACCACACTAGAGCCACCCGACCGCATGGAGCCATCCGATCATACCGGAGCCCTAAGATCGTATCGAACCCGAACCCATCAATCATCCCAGAGTCGTTGCTCACAAGGGAGTCACAGATCAAACCAGAGCCATCCGATCATACCGGAGCCCTCAGATCATATCGAACCCGAACCCATCAATCATCCAGAGTCGTTGCTCACAAGGGGGTCACTGGCCAAACCGGAGCCATCTCAAACTCAGGAGCCAAGAGTCCTACAGGATCCCGAAACTAGAATGCACATCGGGTGAGACTGTCAAAGCGAAATCAGAACAAAGTCTCACACTGGAAAAGCCAAGGGTAACATCTATCACATCCCTCACAAGAGCAACCGAAAAGCATCCAATCCCAAATCAATCCACAATCAAAGTTATCCTCAAATCAACCACTAAAGCAGCGAGTTTCGTACAACTCCATAAAGTATCATAGGCTCGTCATAAGTCCTATGGCTAGATGTCAAGAGGTCTAGTTGAGGCTCGTCATAAGTCCTCGTACTTTCAATTGCATTATAGGCTCGTCATAAGTCCTATAGCTAGATGTCAAGAGGTCTAGTTGAGGCTCGTCATAAGTCCGTGCACCCTAAACAACCCTATTGTTAGTATTCTAGGCTCGTCATAAGTCCTAGGGTTAGATGTCAAGAGGTCTAACTGAGGCTCGTCATAAGTCCTCGTACTTTCAATTGCATTATAGGCTCGTCATAAGTCCTATAGCTAGATGTCAAGAGGTCTAGTTGAGGCTCGTCATAAGTCCTCGTGCACCCTAAACAACCCTATTGTTAGTATTCTAGGCTCGTCATAAGTCCTAGGGTTAGATGTCAAGAGGTCTAACTGAGGCTCGTCATAAGTCCTCGTACTTTCAATTGCATTATAGGCTCGTCATAAGTCCTATAGCTAGATGTCAAGAGGTCTAGTTGAGGCTCGTCATAAGTCCTCGTGCACCCTAAACAACCCTATTGTTAGTATTCTAGGCTCGTCATAAGTCCTAGGGTTAGATGTCAAGAGGTCTAACTGAGGCTCGTCATAAGTCCTCGTGCTTTCAATTGCATTATAGGCTCGTCATAAGTCCTATAGCTAGATGTCAAGAGGTCTAGTTGAGGCTCGTCATAAGTCCTCGTGCAGCCCAATCAATCAAATTGTTAGTATCATAGGCTCGTAATAAGTCCTATGGCTAGATGTCAGAGGTCTAGTTGAGGCTCGTCATAAGTCCTCGTACTTTCAATTGCATTCTAGGCTCGTCATAAGTCCTATAGCTAGATGTCAAGAGGTCTAGTTGAGGCTCGTCATAAGTCCTCGTGCACCCTAAACAACCCTATTGTTAGTATTCTAGGCTCGTCATAAGTCCTAGGGTTAGATGTCAAGAGGTCTAACTGAGGCTCGTCATAAGTCCTCGTACTTTCAATTGCATTATAGGCTCGTCATAAGTCCTATAGCTAGATGTCAAGAGGTCTAGTTGAGGCTCGTCATAAGTCCTCGTGCACCCTAAACAACCCTATTGTTAGTATTCTAGGCTCGTCATAAGTCCTAGGGTTAGATGTCAAGAGGTCTAACTGAGGCTCGTCATAAGTCCTCGTACTTTCAATTGCATTATAGGCTCGTCATAAGTCCTATAGCTAGATGTCAAGAGGTCTAGTTGAGGCTCGTCATAAGTCCTCGTGCACCCTAAACAACCCTATTGTTAGTATTCTAGGCTCGTCATAAGTCCTAGGGTTAGATGTCAAGAGGTCTAGTTGAGGCTCGTCATAAGTCCTCGTGCAGCCCAATCAATCAAATTGTTAGTATCATAGGCTCGTCATAAGTCCTATGACTAGATATCAAGGTCTAGTTGAGGCTCGTCATAAGTCCCGTACTTTCAATTGCATTATAGGCTCGTCATAAGTCCTATAGCTAGATGTCAAGAGGTCTAGTTGAGGCTCGTCATAAGTCCTCGTGCACCCCAAGCCACCCTATTGTCAGTATCCTAGGCTCGTCATAAGTCCTCATACTTTCATCGTATTTATACACTCACGGTTGCATCCCTATGCACCACTAAACCGCAGTGAGAATTTTTGGTGCCCCGTCAACCTTGATCCAATTCTACAAGTCTTCTATTGCAGAATTGAATCAAGGGGAGCCATCTGTAGACCCAAAAATTCTCACCCCATAAAGTAAATTCCAAATAAGAAATGAAATAAGAGGGGGTCGTCGCCTTTCTTTTTCAAAACGTGTTAGCGTGCGTGCCATAACGAAACCATCATTTATATACCTTTTTCAAAAAAATTTCATAAAAACACGATTTTCCTAAATGAGTTTTCAAACAATAATCCGGTTTTAAACCCATTCATTTTTTTTTATCTTATTATTTACATTCCATAATTTCATGCCATTAGATTAGTCTTCTCCTTTTTTCCTTGTATACTTTCTTTTAAACTCGTAGCATTTTTAGAGGAGTCATCCAGTTGAAATTAGGGCTCTTGTATTATTTCTCGCATAAACATACTGAAATCCGACATAGCGTAACTGGTTGAAGTACTCGTCATGCAACCAACTGGTCTCGGGTTCAATTCTTGGCAAGGAGCTTGGAGCGTTTTATCTTGTTTCAGCTTGCAGCGAAGCTTTCAATTTATTAGTTGCGGTTACAATACCAAATCTCGTCATAGCTCAGTTGGTTAAGGAGCAGGAAGGAGTGTCTAGGTGTCTCGAGTTCGAACCCGAGTAGGGGCAAAAATTTGTTTTAATTTCCGTTTTGTGTTGGGTCCAAACATGGCCCGTGTCTTGACCGGTCCAATTTTACTAGTTAGCCCACAAAAAAAAATACTGTCGATTGTTTTCCTCCTCAAAAACGAAATGAAGAACGACTGGTCTTCTTACATCGAACATATAACAACCCCAAGAACAGACAACTACAGACCCCATACTCCTCTGTCGATTTCTTCTCGTCGATCCACCTCCATACCACATACTCCTCTTCGATTTCTTCTCCGATCGACTTCCCATACCTACTTCCTCACCCACGCCTGGAAATCTCAAAAACCAAGAAGCAAAAAGCCAGAAAACTTTCGTTTTCAACGTTCCTCCATTTCGAAGCTCACCATCTCCTTCACTCCCGAGGCCCGTTCTTTTTACGGCAGTCGACATCACTCTCTTCTTCTCTAAATCTCAATTCCTTTCTTCTTCTTCTTCTACAAAGGCAAGAACAACATGACCACCCGGGGCTCTAGCTCGGAAAAGCAAAGAGAGCCCTAATCTAGCAACCAAGAACCGCGATATGATCGTCTTCTTCACTCTTGATCTAGCCGCCACCATGCTCTTCCCTACTGTCGTTTTGCAACTCTGGCAAACAAATAGCACCCGCCTCCTTCATTATCTTCATTTTCCGGTAACTTTGCAACAAAAACTGGCAAAATGGAGCACACCTGCTCTGCGCCTTCTTCGTTTTCTTTTTCCACAACAATTTTGCTACCCAACCGGTGAACACGAACGCGTTGGCTTTGCACCCCCGCATTCTCTTCACGCCAGCGAAAGGGAGTATACAAGTCCCGCCTCTTCCATTCTCTTCAGCTAGCGAGCAAGGAGCATGCGAACCTTTGCTCCTACATCCTTCTCTTCAACTGGCGATCGAGGAGCACATCCAATCCATCGCTCAAAACCGAACTGGCGAACAAAGACAAGACGCTCTGCGCCCGCTTCAGTCCATCCACCGACTATAATTCCACAACCCCACTAAATATCCATCAACAACATCTTTGCTCGTACAACCGACGAATGCAAATTTGTTCGAACCGAGCCTAGGAGAAAAATTGATTCTGGACTCTCGCCCGAGATGCTTAATTCGATCTCTTTTCTTGTTATAATTCTTCCCTTTTGATATACTCATCTGTTGTACTCTCTATCTGATCTGAATTCATTTTTGCAGATTTTGTTCCAACACTAATTGTTGTCTCAGTTTCATGTCATGGATCAGAAACTCTCTCGTTCGATAGCTTGTATATATATATATGTGTGTCGTGGAAGAATCTGGTTATATACGTTGTGAGAAGCATGCCATCGGTCTAATGTCCATTTATCTGGAACTCGACCCGACACGGTCTAGTATATACTCTGGGAACATTTCTTTTCTTTTATCTGCTGCCTCGTCAATTTTCTGTTGTTTCAGGTCTCCAAAAGAATGCTCAGGTAGTCAGGTTGTTTGTGAAACAAGTTGCTCTCAGCCCTCACCTGAATCTCTGTAGGAGTTAGCCCTAACCGAAAACTCCCCTGATGTTGCTTGACAATCCCGACCCAACACACATAGGTGGATGGTTTAACTTGTAGGTTTATTTCGGTTGGTCATGCCTTTTCATTCAAACTCAATCGTGAAGTATATATTGTTGATCTCCAGTGGTTGCGACTTTTACTTTGACATTTTTACTGTTTTGTATGCACCTCATGCCGAGGATTATTTTTCACATATGTATACATTTGCTTCTGGAGTCGACCCATCATTGGTTGCTTCTGTTTGAGAAACAGGTATTTCCTGGTACATACAGGACTTGGTATAAATCCTTTAATTTTGGGACTCACATTTACTTATCTGATTTGTGCCATTTACAGACTTCATTTCCTCGTTGCATTCCTGTCAGTGGGTGGGCATTTCGAACTAATGTATTTTATCTGCTTGTTTGTGATTATTGTCTTAGTTTCTTTTGCAGGAAATCTCTTCTGTTCATTGCGGTACCTATTCTTAAACCATTCAACCTTCTCATCTAAAACATGTTTTGTTTGTGTGAAAAACATCGTAATACCGGGTCTACTTTTCTGTTGAGGTGATCCATGCCCGAAAACAAGGAAAGAAAGAGCAAAACAGTTAATAAAATGAGTGTAGCCTAAACTATACTTGTGTATCACTCCTTACCCTCTGTTCCTTGAGCTTTGTAATGGTTAGTGGATTAGCCTGTCATTTATGCACATATTTGAGCTAGTAAAGGAGAAGAGATATGCATCAATTTAATGGCTCTAGGTTCGTATTGTGTAATATCCCACTCCCAGTGTTAGAGTTCGGTGTTTAATTAGAAAAGATGGAGAATAAAGCGTAACTTTGTGGTTGACTTGTTTTTGGTGGCGGTAATCAGTCTAGAAGCTTTCGCTTGTATATAAATCGGATATGAAATGTCACATGGGTCAAGGTGAAATGAATTAAAGAATCGTCGTTCCTTAATAAACCTGGTTTTGTGTGGTAATTTTATCCTAAGATACTCAAACTCGTTAAGGTGCAAAAAAAAAAAGAAAGGTTTTTTTTTTATAGAACTCCAACTGTTTATATCAACTGATTGTACACCATGATTTGTTGGACTTATTTCTTCTTTGTACATGTACGTTTTAACTTTATTGCAATTTTCAATTCATTTCCTTGTACTTTCTTAATATAACCCGTAGTTATCAACCTTAGGACCTTTTGACTAACAGAAAAGCTTCGGATGTATTATTGCTCCCCACACACCTAACGGGTCTCTCATTCGTTTCGTGGGGCAGTAATCTCCTATAGCTTCAGAAAACATCCAAACCACCGTTATTTATAAGAACAAACTTCAAAAGTAAGCCCTTAAGGCTAAATTAGGAGGGTTTAGGATGTGATACCACCCCATGCCTAACGGGTCTCTCATCCGTTTTATGTGGGTGGGATCCTCCTTTACTCTTAACACACCCAATAATCAAGATTAATTGGTAAACAAACCTTATTATTTCCTTCTTAATTAAAAGGAGATCATCTCATTCAAAATCAGTATTGTCCCTTTCTGAGTTCAAAGCCCAGTTTCCTTGTTTGATCTTAACGTAATAAAATTGTTGTTGGCCCACTTCCAAGAAACCATCCGGCCCATGTTTTTAAAAGTCCACAACCAAATCTAAAACTCAAAGCCCAAAAGCTGAAATCCAACAAGACTCACCAAACCCAGACTTGCGGTCCAAGCCCACAAAGTCCAAAGCCCAAACCCATAAAACCCAAGACCTAAATAGGCCCAAGTCCACAAATCAACCCACATTCAAGGCCCCATTTTGGCCCAACTCCAAACAAGGCTCCATTTCGGCCCAACTTCAAACAAGGCCCAATCCGGCCCAAAACCTCAAACAAGGCCCAATCTGGCCCAAAACCTCAAATAAAGTTCAACTCTCGGCCCAAAAGCCCAAGGCCCAACTTGACCCACAAGCCCAACCAAGGCCCAAATCGAAATCAAAGCCTACTCCAAGGCCCAATTCAAATAACAATTCAGCCCAAATCAAAAGGCCACTCCAAGGCCCATTTCAAATTCACACTTCAGCCCAAAATCAAAGGCCACTCCAAGGCCCATTTCGGCCCAACATCTAAGGCTCATTTTAGCCCAATTTCTAAGGCCCATTTCAGGCCCGTTTAAAAACCCAACCCCATGGTCCATTTAAGGCCCATCTCAAAAGCCTAACCCCAAGGCCCACTTCAGCCCAATCACCCCAAGGCCCAAATTTCAATCGGCCAAAAAGCTCAATTCAGCCCACAGCCCATTCACTCTAAAACCCAAAAGTCCAATCCAGTCAAACTTTGACCTCCAACTTTGACTGAGTCACAACATGACCTTGACCCAAATGTTGACCCTGACCCAACTTTGACCTGGCCCGTTTCCAAGTCCGATTCAATTCAATCCAATTCAAGCTCAATCCTATTCAAATACAAATTGTAGATTCCATCCAAACTCAAAAAAAAAACATTCCTCTTTATTCAGCTTTAATTCAAAAATCCTGAAAATCTTTTTTCTCAATAACTTTCAAACACAATCATTTCATTCAAAAAGTTTTCTTAGATTTCAAAGAAACCATTTTGTGGAATTTTTAAAGGAAAAACTCTTCTCACATCACAGAAAACTCTTCTCAAAAGCAGAAAGTTCTTCTCACATATACAGAAAGTTTTCTCCTAAAAATATTTCTCAAAATCAGTGTTTCTTCATCGAGAATATTCCGAACAACTTCAGACACTTCCCAACTCAGTTTTCAACTCAAAAATAAACCGTTTTCAGGGAGCAAGAAATGTCTAACCCCTTTAAAGAACGTTTTCTTTCTCGTTAGACATCACTTGTCTCTCTTCCAAATAAAAATCCGAGGCGGGGCGCTGGGGTCATAACCTCCCTTGTCGCAGTCTGGATCTCTTTAGGCGGGGCATTAGGGTGACAAACCTCCCCTAATTGCAGCCTAGATTTTTACAAGGCGGGGTGCTTGGGAGGTAACGGCCTTCCTAGTTGCAGCCGGGATTTTAGAATCGTCTAACTCCCTTCCACTCAATTTCAACGTTTTCGTTTTTAACGTTTTAAACCCGGGAGTTAGAGACGTTATTAGGGCTCGACCGAGAACATCTCCTTCATGATGTTTCTCTCTGAACCCTACTTTTCGACATAAATTCATTGCCCCATCTTTCGAGCCTCGGCACTTATTATTAGTTAAGTGTCGTGTTCGAGAGGGTACATAGGGTAATCCCTCGGGATTATCCGCCCTTTTACAACAAAAATGAATTTTTAGTTTTAAAATCTTAAGAGAGACATTTCTAAATAAACCAATCCAACCCTTCCCATAGAACCTCAGTCACATAGGTCCTCCAATTCCTGAATACTCCCGAACTCCCTTAGTCATCAAGAACCTGGATATCTTCAAAATCCGAATACCCCTCAACTCCATAATAAATGCCCTTTCGCTCCTCAAAACTTCCAACATCCTTTTAACCTCGCAAACACCTCAACCTCTCCGCTTCAAACCAACTTCATCAATCAATCTCAAACCAGCCTATTTCTCCAAACTTTTCTAAATCTCTAATCCTATCCTCAATCCTATCCTTTGGCTTTTAAAATGAATCTCTTAATAAGGTTTTGAAAGAAGGTAATCCTGACAATTGGAGACCGAGTTTCCTCGGGCACCAATCCGAAGTCGTGGTCGTTGCCACTTCTAAGGGGTGTAACCCAGTGCGAACCCACAATAGAATCTCTGGTATGATCAGATAAGCCCTATCCATAAGCAACAAATCATCAGAGTCAATTAATGGTTCTTAGAACCCTTCTCCTCCCTTCCTAGTTTTTAGGTCAAACTAGGTGGCGACTCTATCAATTCCGCCTTATAGAGGCATAAGTCCGCGTGGAGCCCATTGAGAGCAGGTGTAGTGCACACTTGCACTCCCCTTTATGCTTTCTGGAAAGACGGACGATTTAGTAGGTATTTGAGGGACGCCATGAACAACGGGTTTACACCCTCCACAGAATGGCATTTTCTAGGATCTAGGCTTTTCAGTCGAGAACCATATTTAAATAGACCCCCTCATACCAAAAAAATCACCCTCCACAGAATGGCGACTCTGCTGGGGAGAACTTAAGTAAGTTTTTCTCATAAAACTTGGTTAAGGAAGACTGAACTCCATTCAAGATTGTCGAGATTTCCCCGATTCCTTCAAAACCTTCCTTCTTTTCAAAGCCTTTAGGATTATTCTACTCCACACTTTGAGTGTGTATCTGATGAGGACAGATAGGATTTATTAGATCCTCAACAAACATGACAACAATTGGGTTAATAATTAGCTCACGATTAGAAGAGACACTTAGGTGTGAATGAAGCTAACTTCCCTTAGGTTAATATACAACTAATTTGGAATCACTAATCTCAAGACAAAACCCTTAGTAATTAGGGTGGTGCTAATTTCTCAGCTTTATTTACATTGTATGATTGTGGGGTGCATTGGGTGGGTAGCTTAGGACATGCATTCCTTTGTGTCCACCCGCTTTATCCACGATGTCACGGGATCCCCAACCGGTCCACGGTTGATTCCCCATGAGCTAGGTCACTCTCTCAGTGAACAAACCAACGAGGCGGTATGGTCTCCGACTAACGCTTTGAAGCTCATGATCCAAAAAATATCCTCCATTACCCGAGTCAAAACAGCATATAGTGAGCCATGAGCCTTCAGTGTCCAGCTGCCTTATCCAGTGTCTAAGGCGGGTTTATGGGTAGTCACCCCTTTGTATGCCGCCTGTCTGACCATCCTTTTGTCTCACCTTGAAGATTGCATGGGTTCAGTTCTCCATTGTTCCTCTGCACCACGGGTGTCTCTAAAGCCCAATGTCACGCTACACGTCCATAGAGGATCCCGTATTTACCAGATACCCATACATGGCACAACGTAGTCAGTGAATAATTTGGACTTTAGACACACCTGACCGTGCAGATGACGAGAGACCCGTTCCCATGCAGTACTTCCCCGAGTTTCCCGAAAAGTGGGGTGTTGTCGGATCATCACTGGCCGCGGCGTATGTTTCTTTACCATCTCGGGTATCCTGACCTTTCGAACTTAAGCACTCCGGACTTTCTTTATGACGTGCCTCGCAAGGGGTTAACAGAGAAAAACCCCGAGAGATGACAGTGAAGGGACGACGGTTCCCCCGGTGGAACAGAATCATAACTGACCTGGAAAGTGATTATCCCAACATTAACACTTACACTCCACATCAAATATAGCCACGATTTACTTTATGTTATACATGTGTGCAAACCACTTTTCCAGACCAATCCGTTTTAAAATGTTCGGAATTCTCGTTTGCATGTCCCTAAAAAGCTGTTTTACGAGCTTGTTTAATTTAAAGTTCCACAAAATTTTACTCATAAACGGGGTTTTCAAAATTTGTCAATTCTCCTTTAAAAGGTTTATTTCACTAACATGCTATTTCCGAAACAATTTTCAAAAAATTGATTTCGAAAAACCTACTTTCTACAAATGAATTTCAAACAAAATTCTTCACCAACATTCTTTCAAACATATTTTGAAAACACTTTTCAAGTTGTTTTTCACAAACACATTTCAAAATAAATGATTTAGTCCCCATGTTGTGACCCGCTATTTTTGAAGTTAATCCCACCTTCAAGAGCAGCGGCAATTACCGTGGAGCGTACTAGTCATTTCGTGTTTTCACAAAAGTGGTGGATTTTCACAAATGATTTTGTGCTCAATCATTCACCTTTCCTTTCTCAAAATATCCTTCATTCCCCACGACGGAGCAAACGAGGCAGCATGAAGATCAACTACGCGGATCGAGCCGGAAATTAGAGGCGCACCAACCCGTGGAGCTAGCCGAGCGACAGGAAGGCCAACACCAACCGTTCAAATATAAATCAGAGTTGCACCAACCCGAGTCAAGTGACATAAAGACCAGCGACACCGGTTCGAGTTCAAATTGTTGAAAATCAGAAGAACACCAACCTGTTTTGTTTGATCACCGTTTTGCTTCGCTGCAAAAGCCCGAAGGCGAGCGAGCAGCCGGTCAAGAGCCCGAAGAATGAGCGAGCAGCCGGTCAAGAACCCAAAGGCGAGCGAGCAGCCAACCAGGAGGCCGAACGTTAGCAGTCATTCAGAAGCTCGAAGACGGACCGGAAGATTTCAGAAGAAGTTTAGCTTAAACTCCAATTTTAATGACTTTTTTAGAATTGATGATGTATAGGTTTTCCCCTATGATTTCTTTCTCTCTTGTCCATTTCTAAATAGAGTACATGTATAGGTGTATACATTCCCTTCGAATTTATTTATATCAATGTGTATAGGGTTCCCCACTCCCTATTTTATTTGCGAATGACCAAGCGACCAAATTTATATTGAGAAAATCCACCACTTTGAAAACACGCGTTTTCGAAATTGTTTTCTAAAACTTGGTTTTTTTGGCATGCACGCATAATAAAAAGAACGAGTAAGGGACGATCTCTCACATCTATACATCATTCATCAACTTTGCTTTATGGGGTGAAAATTCACGGTCTACAGGAGGCATCCCCTGAATAAACAACACCAACAAATGCAACCGAGCGCAAAACAAAAAAACATGCATTGCATTCATGACAAAAGGTCACATGCACTTACAGTCTGTTCAAATCATCACCCTTACATGAATCTCGTCCACACTCACGAGCATCACGCACCCACATGTTTCATCGTCACTTGCCACACACCAGCCTTCATCCCAATATCTCAACCTCCAAACTAACCTTCAATGGATAGTAAAGAACACCGAAGAGTTTGAGCCTTTTCCAAATCCAGAATCACCATGGGCACCAGTGACCAGAATGAGAGAAAAAAAAAGAGAAGAAGTGCAGTCGTTTCCAAGTCGTGAGGCCACCATGCGGGTTGTCACTCCCTAAAAATCAAAATCCAGGAGCCAATCACCAACCCGACCTCACTTGAGAATTACTTCCCGATAGCGAGCCCAGCAGCTAGACCATCTTCAAGGCCAACAGTGACGGGATGAGCTTCATGAACCGCAAGCTGAATTCGGCTCAAGCGAGACTAGTCATAACCTTACCAGTCATGCATTGCATCAAAAAAAACAAATATTCAGTTAATCATCTCAATTCATTATTTTCAGCATTTCATGCATCCTATACATGGTATAATTCCATATTACCACAATCATCCCATGGTAGATAATTGCATTTGCATACTCCCATGTCAAAACGACGTCTTCGGGAAAATCACGAGAGATTGATTGAACAGAGTGCATGAACCACTTAACCTCGACCGTCAATGAGTACAAGGGTCCAATCAAAATCAGCACCACAAACCAGGCGAGTAGTGTGCGAAGAGCGGTATTTCCCTTTGAAATTCGAATGAATGTTTTGGACAATCCAATGAGTGATGAGGAAAGATAGAGCGAGTCCATAGAGGTAAAACCACGAGCGACTTGTGCTTTCCTTCAGCACATGGAGAGGCACAATTCATAGCGAGATCAATGTCGATAAACAAGATACGAATTGTGATTCATGCAAAGATCCGAGAATAGTAAGAAAACAATCATTGACTAATGAGAATGACGAGGCATTTAGGAATAAAAACCTCCACAAAACCAAAAAGCTTTGACTGCCCTGTACATAATCCCTTAGTGAGCCCCGCTGAGCCTTTCATGAAAAACTCTTTCTTCAAAAAAAAAAACTCCACAACCTCCCACCCCACATATACATACTTACCCTTGCAATAGAGGATATTGAAGGAGCCGGAGCCATGGTCTCTCTCCCACCATCTTTCCCAAGAACAAAAAACAAAAATGTCCAAAGCAATCGTTGAGTCAATGCAACTCCAGAGTCAAACGCCAAAAAGAACATCAAAAATGTTCAAGAAGATCGATAAGTCAATGCAACTTCGAAGCTGAAAGCTGAAATACAAAGCAAAGAACGTTCGAGAAAACCGATGAGCCAAAGGCAGTTTCACAAAAGAAAAATGAAAAGAAGGTTCAAACCGTGCACCAGAAGAGTCAAGAAGGAGGAATCCAAATCCGAAGGACCAATGATGTCCTGTAGAAATCAATAAAGGATATCAAAACCAGTCTAATCATTCCACCCATGGCGAAGGTGAAACATATCCTCTATTGCACAAAAGCTCCACAACTTCCAAATAAATCCTCCAGTCCCATGTGACATACGTCATACCCATCAGCCCCGTTATAACCCAGTAAAAGACCTCTGACTCGTCAGTTGATAAGCGTTAACTGAAAGTATCGGATCTGAAACATGAATTATAAGCTTCGTACTTGTATCAACATGTCCCGTCATACCAAAGGGACCATGAGCGAATGAGCGCAACCTTACCTTACAAGGTTTTTTTAGTGCGAGTGACTCTTTGATCGAAGCACCACACCATAATCAGCTAACCCCATTGCAGGTGAGGAATTTGTGAGGATCGGAAAGTCCAGAACCTCGAAAAGAAATTCTAAGGAAAATACTGCTCTAAGCATCAAGAGTATTATCACGACATTAGCACACACATCCATACTCACGAGAGATTGACCCGCACCCCTCCGTGAAAGGAAAGTGATTCACGCATTCGAGCTCAACAATCACCCAAGATCGAACCGAAGATGTCTAATATTCGTAAACCTCATACTAATAGAGATAGGACCGTACCTCCTCTCCAAAAATTGCATATGCATTTTGCATCGTATATATCATTTAATATTTGCATGCATCATAAGCACTCCATCATCAACACCTGACTACTAAGAACCCTACCTAGTCTCGCTGAAAGTCGACTTCAGTTGCAGTTGTTGAAGCGTAACTTTTGGTCAAAAGAAATCAAAACTAGGGCCATCTGGAGCCCCACGAAGACTATTTTTGGAGCCATCCACTATCATACTCGAGCCTCACTGGCGCCCCTCCCATAGCCAAGCTAGAGCCGTACGGGAGCCATCATCCGACATTGAAACCATCCTTGGAATTACACAGGGGTCATCCCAACAATCAGAGCACAATATGGGAGCCAAATAGAGCCTTCTCGTAGCCCTTCCTTGAGCCATCCGAGCTATCCTGGAGCCATCATGAGAGAACCCTGAAGTCATAACCGGACCGAAGCCATCTATCCATGACCAAGAAGTTATCAACCACAACAACAAATATCTACCACTTCAAAATACGTCAAACACAACACAATCCACCAATCACATCGACACACCATTCGACTCAAAATCCAAACCAAAGCAAAACCCACTAACCACCCAGAAATCTTTAACCAGATCGAAACCCACCGACCATCTCGAAAATCTCAAACCAGATTGAAACCCTCCAATCATCCCAGAGTCATTGCTCACAATGGGGTCTTGAATCATGTCAAAGCCATCCGACCACACTAGAGCCACCCGACCGCATGGAGCCATCCGATCATACCGGAGCCCTAAGATCGTATCGAACCCGAACCCATCAATCATCCCAGAGTCGTTGCTCACAAGGGAGTCACAGATCAAACCAGAGCCATCCGATCATACCGGAGCCCTCAGATCATATCGAACCCGAACCCATCAATCATCCAGAGTCGTTGCTCACAAGGGGGTCACTGGCCAAACCGGAGCCATCTCAAACTCAGGAGCCAAGAGTCCTACAGGATCCCGAAACTAGAATGCACATCGGGTGAGACTGTCAAAGCGAAATCAGAACAAAAGTCTCACACTGGAAAAGCCAAGGGTAACATCTATCACATCCCTCACAAGAGCAACCGAAAAGCATCCAATCCCAAATCAATCCACAATCAAAGTTATCCTCAAATCAACCACTAAAAGCAGCGAGTTTCGTACAACTCCATAAAGTATCATAGGCTCGTCATAAGTCCTATGGCTAGATGTCAAGAGGTCTAGTTGAGGCTCGTCATAAGTCCTCGTACTTTCAATTGCATTATAGGCTCGTCATAAGTCCTATAGCTAGATGTCAAGAGGTCTAGTTGAGGCTCGTCATAAGTCCTCGTGCACCCTAAACAACCCTATTGTTAGTATTCTAGGCTCGTCATAAGTCCTAGGGTTAGATGTCAAGAGGTCTAAACTGAGGCTCGTCATAAGTCCTCGTACTTTCAATTGCATTATAGGCTCGTCATAAGTCCTATAGCTAGATGTCAAGAGGTCTAGTTGAGGCTCGTCATAAGTCCTCGTGCACCCTAAACAACCCTATTGTTAGTATTCTAGGCTCGTCATAAGTCCTAGGGTTAGATGTCAAGAGGTCTAACTGAGGCTCGTCATAAGTCCTCGTACTTTCAATTGCATTATAGGCTCGTCATAAGTCCTATAGCTAGATGTCAAGAGGTCTAGTTGAGGCTCGTCATAAGTCCTCGTGCACCCTAAACAACCCTATTGTTAGTATTCTAGGCTCGTCATAAGTCCTAGGGTTAGATGTCAAGAGGTCTAACTGAGGCTCGTCATAAGTCCTCGTGCTTTCAATTGCATTATAGGCTCGTCATAAGTCCTATAGCTAGATGTCAAGAGGTCTAGTTGAGGCTCGTCATAAGTCCTCGTGCAGCCCAATCAATCAAATTGTTAGTATCATAGGCTCGTAATAAGTCCTATGGCTAGATGTCAAGAGGTCTAGTTGAGGCTCGTCATAAGTCCTCGTACTTTCAATTGCATTCTAGGCTCGTCATAAGTCCTATAGCTAGATGTCAAGAGGTCTAGTTGAGGCTCGTCATAAGTCCTCGTGCACCCTAAACAACCCTATTGTTAGTATTCTAGGCTCGTCATAAGTCCTAGGGTTAGATGTCAAGAGGTCTAACTGAGGCTCGTCATAAGTCCTCGTACTTTCAATTGCATTATAGGCTCGTCATAAGTCCTATAGCTAGATGTCAAGAGGTCTAGTTGAGGCTCGTCATAAGTCCTCGTGCACCCTAAACAACCCTATTGTTAGTATTCTAGGCTCGTCATAAGTCCTAGGGTTAGATGTCAAGAGGTCTAACTGAGGCTCGTCATAAGTCCTCGTACTTTCAATTGCATTATAGGCTCGTCATAAGTCCTATAGCTAGATGTCAAGAGTCTAGTTGAGGCTCGTCATAAGTCCTCGTGCACCCTAAACAACCCTATTGTTAGTATTCTAGGCTCGTCATAAGTCCTAGGGTTAGATGTCAAGAGGTCTAGTTGAGGCTCGTCATAAGTCCTCGTGCAGCCCAATCAATCAAATTGTTAGTATCATAGGCTCGTCATAAGTCCTATGACTAGATATCAAGAGGTCTAGTTGAGGCTCGTCATAAGTCCTCGTACTTTCAATTGCATTATAGGCTCGTCATAAGTCCTATAGCTAGATGTCAAGAGGTCTAGTTGAGGCTCGTCATAAGTCCTCGTGCACCCCAAGCCAACCCTATTGTCAGTATCCTAGGCTCGTCATAAGTCCTCATACTTTCATCGTATTTATACACTCACGGTTGCATCCCTATGCACCACTAAACCGCAGTGAGAATTTTTGGTGCCCCGTCTAACCTTGATCCAATTCTACAAGTCTTCTATTGCAGAATTGAATCAAGGGGAGCCATCTGTAGACACCAAAAATTCTCACCCCATAAAGTAAATTCCAAAATAATAAATGAAATAAGAGGGGGGTCGTCGCCTTTCTTTTTCAAAACGTGTTAGCGTGCGTGCCATAACGAACCATCATTTTATATAACCTTTTTCAAAAAAAAACATTTCATAAAACACGATTTTTCCTAAAATGAGTTTTTCAAACAATATCCGTTTTTAAACCCATTCATTTTTTTTTATCTTTTATTTACATTCCATAATTTCATGCCATTAATTAGTCTTCTCCCTTTTTCCTTGTATACTTTCCTTTTAAAACTCGTAGCATTTTTAGAGGAGTCATCCAGTTGAAATTAGGGCTCTTGTATTATTTCTCGCATAAACATACTGAAATCCGACATAGCGTAACTGGTTGAAGTACTCGTCATGCAACCAACTTGGTGTCTCGGTTCAATTCTTGGCAAGAGCTTGAGCGTTTTTAATCTTGTTTCAGCTTGCAGCGAAGCTTTTCAATTTATTAGTTGCGGTTACAATACCAAATCTCGTCATAGCTCAGTTGGTTAAGGAGCAGGAAGGAGTCTAGGTTCTCGAGTTCGAACCCGAGTAGGGGCAAAAATTTGTTTTAATTTCCGTTTTGGTTGGGTCCAAACATGGCCCGTGTCTTGACCGGTCCAATTTTACTAGTTAGGCCCACAAAAAAAATACTGTCGATTTTTTTTCCTCCTCAAAAACGAAATGAAGAACGAGACTGGTCTTCTTACTCATCGAACATATAAAAAACCCCAAACAATACAGACCCCATACTCCTCTGTCGATTTCTTCTCGATCCACCTCCATACCCATACTCCTCTGTCCGATTTCTTCTCGATCGACTTCCATACCCATACTCCCTCACCCACGCCTGGAAATCTCAAAAACCAAGAAGCAAAAAGCCAGAAAACTTTTCGTTTTCACACGTTCCTTCCTTTCCTTCACCTCCTCTCCTTCCATTTTCGAACTCCCATCTCCTTCACTCCCGAGGCCCGTTTCTTTTTACGGCAGTCGACATCACTCTCTTCTTCCTAAATCTCAATTCCTTTCTTCTTCTTCTTCTACAAAGGCAAGAACAACAGACGATGACCACCCGGGGGCTCTAGCTCGGAAAAGCAAAGAGAGCCCTAATCTAGCAACCAAGAACCGCGATATGATCGTCTTCTTCACTCTTGATCTAGCCGCCACCATGCTCTTCCCTACTGTCGTTTTGCAACTCTGGCAAACAAATAGCACCCGCCTCCTTCATTATCTTCATTTTCCGGTAACTTTGCAACAAAAACTGGCAAAATGGAGCACACCTGCTCTGCGCCTTCTTCGTTTTCTTTTTCCACAACAATTTTGCTACCCAACCGGTGAACACGAACGCGTTGGCTTTGCACCCCCGCATTCTCTTCACGCCAGCGAAAGAGGAGTATACAAGTCCCGCCTCTTCCATTCTCTTCAGCTAGCGAGCAAGGAGCATGCGAACCTTTGCTCCTACATCCTTCTCTTCAACTGGCGATCGAGGAGCACATCCAATCCATCGCTCAAAACCGAACTGGCGAACAAAGACAAGACGCTCTGCGCCCGCTTCAGTCCATCCACCGACTATAATTCCACAACCCCACTAAATATCCATCAACAACATCTTTGCTCGTACAACCGACGAATGCAAATTTGTTCGAACCGAGCCTAGGAGAAAAATTGATTCTGGACTCTCGCCCGAGATGCTTAATTCGATCTCTTTTCTTGTTATAATTCTTCCCTTTTGATATACTCATCTGTTGTACTCTCTATCTGATCTGAATTCATTTTGCAGATTTTGTTCCAACACTAATTGTTGTCTCAGTTTAGCATGTCATGGATCAGAAACTCTCTCGTTCGATAGCTTGTATATATATATATGTGTGTCGTGGAAGAATCTGGTTATATACGTTGTGAGAAGCATGCCATCGGTCTAATGTCCATTATCTGGAACTCGACCCGACACGGTCTAGTATATACTCTGGGAACATTTCTTTTCTTTTATCTGCTGCCTCGTCAATTTTCTGTTGTTTCAGGTCTCCAAAAGAATGCTCAGGTAGTCAGGTTGTTTGTGAAACAAGTTGCTCTCAGCCCTCACCTGAATCTCTGTAGGAGTTAGCCCTAACCGAAAACTCCCCTGATGTTGCTTGACAATCCCGACCCAACACACATAGGTGGATGGTTTAACTTGTAGGTTTATTTCGGTTGGTCATGCCTTTTCATTCAAACTCAATCGTGAAGTAATATATTGTTGATCTCCAGTGGTTGCGACTTTTACTTTGACATTTTTACTGTTTTGTATGCACCTCATGCCGAGGATTATTTTTCTCACATATGTATACATTTGCTTCTGGAGTCGACCCATCATTGGTTGCTTCTGTTTGAGAAACAGGTATTTCCTGGTACATACAGGACTTGGTATAAATCCTTTAATTTTGGGACTCACATTTACTTATCTGATTTGTGCCATTTACAGACTTCATTTCCTCGTTGCATTCCTGTCAGTGGGTGGGCATTTCGAACTAATGTATTTTATCTGCTTGTTTGTGATTATTGTCTTAGTTTCTTTTGCAGGAAATCTCTTCTGTTCATTGCGGTACCTATTCTTAAACCATTCAACCTTCTCATCTAAAACATGTTTTGTTTGTGTGAAAAACATCGTAATACCGGGTCTACTTTTCTGTTGAGGTGATCCATGCCCGAAACAAGGAAAGAAAGAGCAAAACAGTTAATAAAATGAGTGTAGCCTAAACTATACTTGTGTATCACTCCTCCTTACCCTCTGTTCCTTGAGCTTTGTAATGGTTAGTGGATTAGCCTGTCATTTATGCACATATTTGAGCTAGTAAAGGAGAAGAGATATGCATCAATTTAATGGCTCTAGGTTCGTATTGTGTAATATCCCACTCCCAGTGTTAGAGTTCGGTGTTTAATTAGAAAAGATGGAGAATAAAGCGTAACTTTGTGGTTGACTTGTTTTTGGTGGCGGTAATCAGTCTAGAAGCTTTCGCTTGTATATAAATCGGATATGAAATGTCACATGGGTCAAGGTGAAATGAATTAAAGAATCGTCGTTCCTTAAAAACCTGGTTTTGTGTGGTAATTTTATCCTAAGATATGACTCAAACTCGTTAAGTGCAAAAAAAAAAGAAAGGTTTTTTTTTTTAGAACTCCAACTGTTTATATCAACTGATTGTACACCATGATTTGTTGGACTTATTTCTTCTTTGTACATGTACGTTTTAACTTTATTGCAATTTTCAATTCATTTCCTTGTACTTCTTAATATAACCCGTAGTTATCAACCTTAGGACCTTTTGACTAACAGAAAAGCTTCGGATGTATTATTGCTCCCCACACCTAACGGGTCTCTCATTCGTTTCGTGGGGCAGTAATCTCCTATAGCTTCAGAAAACATCCAAACCACCGTTATATTTATAAGAACAAAACTTCAAAAAGTAAGCCCTTAAGGCTAAATTAGGAGGGTTTAGGATGTGATACCACCCCATGCCTAACGGGTCTCTCATCCGTTTTATGTGGGTGGGATCCTCCTTTACTCTTAACACACCCAATAATCAAGATTAATTGGTAAACAAACCTTATTACTTCCTTCTTAATTAAAAGGAGAAATCATCTCATTCAAAAATCAGTATTGTCCCATTCTGAGTTCAAAGCCCAGTTTCCTTGTTTGATCTTAACGTAATAAAATTGTTGTTGGCCCACTTCCAAGAAAACCATCCGGCCCATGTTTTTAAAAGTCCACGAACCAAATCTAAAACTCAAAGCCCAAAAGCTGAAATCCAACAAGACTCACCAAACCCAGACTTGCGGTCCAAGCCCACAAAGTCCAAAGCCCAAACCCATAAAACCCAAGACCTAAAATAGGCCCAAGTCCACAAATCAACCCACATTCAAGGCCCCATTTTGGCCCAACTCCAAACAAGGCTCCATTTCGGCCCAACTTCAAACAAGGCCCAATCCGGCCCAAAACCTCAAACAAGGCCCAATCCGGCCCAAAACCTCAAATAAAGTTCAACTCGGCCCAAAAGCCCAACCAAGGCCCAACTTGACCCACAAGCCCAACCAAGGCCCAAATCGAAATCAAAAGCCTACTCCAAGGCCCAATTCAAATAACAATTCAGCCCAAATCAAAAGGCCACTCCAAGGCCCATTTCAAATTCACACTTCAGCCCAAAATCAAAAGGCCACTCCAAGGCCCATTTCGGCCCAACATCTAAGGCTCATTTTAGCCCAATTTCTAAGGCCCATTTCAGGCCCGTTTAAAAAACCCAACCCCATGGTCCATTTAAGGCCCATCTCAAAAGCCTAACCCCAAGGCCCACTTCAGCCAATCACCCCAAGGCCCAAATTTCAATCGGCCAAAAAGCTCAATTCAGCCCACAGCCCATTCACTCTAAAACCCAAAGTCCAATCCAGTCAAACTTTGACCTCCAACTTTGACTGAGTCCAACATTGACCTTGACCCAAATGTTGACCCTGACCCAACTTTGACCTGGCCCGTTTCCAAGTCCGATTCAATTCAATCCAATTCAAGCTCAATCCTATTCAAATACAAATTGTAGATTCCATCCAAACTCAAAAAAAACATTCCTCTTTATTCAGCTTTAATTCAAAAATCCTGAAAATCTTTTTTCTCAATAACTTTCAAACAATCATTTCATTCAAAAGTTTTCTTAGATTTCAAAGAAACCATTTTGTGGAATTTTTAAAGGAAAAACTCTTCTCACATCACAGAAAACTCTTCTCAAATGCAGAAAGTTCTTCTCGCATATACAGAAAATTTTCTCCTAAAACATTTCTCAAAATCAGTGTTTCTTCATCGAGAATTCCGAACAACTTCAGACACTTCCCAACTCAGTTTTCAAACTCAAAAATAAACCGTTTTCAGGGAGCAAGAAATGTCTAACCCTTTTAAAGAACGTTTTCTTTCTCGTTAGACATCACTTGTCTCTCTTCCAAATAAAAATCCGAGGCGGGGCGCTGGGGTCATAACCTCCCTTGTCGCAGTCTGGATCTCTTTAGGCGGGGCATTAGGGTGACAAACTTCCCCTAATTGCAGCCTAGATTTTTACAAGGCGGGGTGCTTGGGAGGTAACGGCCTTCCTAGTTGCAGCCGGGATTTTAGAATCGTCTAACTCTCTTCCACTCAATTTCAATGTTTTCGATTTTAACGTTTTAAAACCCGGGAGTTAGAGACTTATTAGGGCTCGACCGAGAACATCTCCTTCATGATGTTTCTCTCTGAACCCTACTTTTCGACATAAATTCATTGCCCCATCTTTCGAGCCTCGGCACTTATTATTAGTTAAGTGTCGTGTTCGAGAGGGTACATAGGGTAATCCCTCGGGATTATCCGCCCTTTTACAACAAAAATGAATTTTTAGTTTTAAAATCTTAAGAGAGACATTTCTAAATAAACCAATCCAACCCTTCCCATAGACCTCAGTCACATAGGTCCTCCAATTCCTGAATACTCCCGAACTCCCTTAGTCATCAAGAACCTGGATATCTTCAAATCCGAATACCCCTCAACTCCATAATAAATGCCCTTTCGCTCCTCAAAACTTCCAACATCCTTTTAACCTCGCAAACAACCTCAAGCCTCTCCGCATTCAAACCAACTTCATCAATCAATCTCAAAACCAGCCTATTTCTCCAAACTTTTCTAAATCATCTAATCCTATCCTCAATCCTATCCTTTGGCTTTTAAAATGAATCTCTTAATAAGGTTTTGAAAGAAGGTAATCCTGACAATTGGAGACCGAGGTTTCCTCGGGCACCAATCCGAAGTCGTGGTCGTTGCCACTTCTAAGGGGTGTAACCCAGTGCGAACCCACAATAGAATCTCTGGTATGATCAGATAAGCCCTATCCATAAGCAACAAATCATCAGAGTCAATTAATGGTTCTTAGAACCCTTCTCCTCCCTTCCTAGTTATTTAGGTCAAACTAGGTGGCGACTCTAGTCAATTCCGCCTTATAGAGGCATAAGTCCGCGTGGAGCCCATTGAAGCAGGTGTAGTGCACACTTGCACTCCCCTTTATGCTTTCGGGAAAGACGGACGATTTAGTAGGTATTTGAGGGACGCCATGAACACGGGTTTACCACCCTCCACAAATGGCATTTTCTAGGATCTAGGCTTTTCAGTCGAGAACCATATTTAAATAGACCCCCTCATACCAAAAAATCACCCTCCACACCTTGCCTTTGTCCTTTCCTTCCATTCATTCCAAACTTTCCCAAAGCCCCAAGTTAGTTCAACATAATAGTCACACAATGGTCTCACCTTTTATTTGAAGGAAATAGATGAAAATTTAATCAAACTCACAATCCATGCAGTATAACCAAAGTTCTTATGACCGAAATTTCAGATTAAATCTCAAAAAATTTTCGCTACTTGTACGTATTCCCGACTGATGCCTCTGACCACAAGTGAAAACCAAGTATGCCGAATTAAAAAATTTTTGTGGGGGTTGTCAAAGGTTAGTGAGGGGGGAACAAGTATTTTAAGGAGCCACTGAAACAAACAATTTAGATGTGCAACCCCCATACTACTCCCCACACTTAGAAAAATAGCAATGTCCTCATGCTACTAGAATATAGTATAGTGCAAAGAAAGAATAGGACTCCCCTGAATAAGCGGTGAAGAGGACGTCCCCACACTTAGACAAGGAGCGGGAGACTTATGTGTTGGAAAATTTCGACAGAGTCTCCTTTGTATTCTTTCGATATCGCACACCAGAGGAAGGCAGTCCTGTTCGAATATCTAGAAGCAACAGACATCGCATAGCAAAATAACAGATGCATAACCAAGTAGTTCAAAGTAGCAGAAATACCCAAGTAGCAACGTCAATCCAAAGCGAAAAATAAAGGGTACCAAAAGTAACAACCTACGAATCTAAAAAAACATCAAAATAGCAAATGTCATAGTCAGGTAATCTAAAAGAGTAAATAAAGATAGGAAGATGGATGCAGGTCTGGAGCATAGACCAACTCATGTGCTACTGACGGGGCATGCGCCAAGCCTCAACTGTGCGAAGCGCTGGTCATAAGCCTGGAAACGGGCATCCTGCGGGCTGGTACTCAGCAAACTGAGCAGCCTGCTGAGCCTGGTACTCTGCAATTGAGCAGCCTCGAGCCTCGTAGTCAGTCTGACGGGCCTCTAAAGCGGAGAGTCGCTGACCATACCCATCTAGACGACTGTCTATCTGATTAAATCGGCCTATGGCCGTCCCTCTCCAGTCTCTAAACTCGCGCAGCAACTCGTCATAACCCGGGGCCGGTCCAGCAGGGAACGGAATGTCCTGGGCATCATCTCCCTAGCATCAGCCTCAGCAGCAGCAACCTCAGCCTCATCAGCAGCCGCAGCAACTCGGGGGGCGCGTGCAGCGCGGCGACGCTTCACCCACTGATCATCCACCTTCTCCCACTGATAGAAGCGCATCATCGTCGTGTCAATGGAAGATCGGGGGTATGGGGTTCTTCATTTGAGCAATCTACCCCGGCGGCCTCAAAGAATGACTGTAGGAGGTGGGAAAGGGAAGGAGCCACTGCTATCGACATCGACATCCGAAGCATGGACTGAAAGATGATCCCATGCAAGGCGATGGGAAATGCCACCCGCGCAAGCTCCTCATCCAATAAGTAACGCAGGATGTAGCAATCAATGACATTCAGGTCCGCACATCCCTGGGCGGACATTATACATGATGATCCCTAAGATCAGACGCTCCAAAGGTGTGGTAACTTGTCACCCGTAATCACTTGCTTATCCCTCTGGTTCCGCCTCTGGCGGTTTTGGACTGCGGGATCATTCACAACCAAACTCAGATAGTGTTCCTTGGCTTGACGCTCACGGAGTTCTTGATTCTCCTTGTCCTCATCAGTCGGGACTCTATCCGTAGGAGGTATTTCCAGGGCATCTCTAATACCCGAACTACTCACTTTTATCACCTCCCCTTAACATTTGACTTAATAACTCTACCATTCTCGCTTACGTGGCATTTGCATAGAACAGTTTAACCAAGGTGGGTAGAATTCCCCTCCCCGGTCAACAGACACAACCAATTCTTTGCCCCAAAGATGTGTTCTAAATTGAACTCACTGATTAAAGAAGGGCAGACTGACCTTTCGTAGAGAATTTTGCGTTCTTTGGCCCGGAACCAATCCCACGCAGCCCGAGACACGAATTCTGAGAGCTCGGTTTCTTGGACCCGAAGTGGACCGGCGGCTGAAGAAGAAGAAGCCCCGGGGTGTTGGCTCGAGCTCGTTTTGGTGCCATTTGGGTTTTTTGGATTTTTAAGGACTTGTTTGGATTTTAAGGGTGTGTTTGGTACGGTGCAAAATTTTTGGTAGTGGCACAATGGGGGCCACGAGTCACTTACGGTCAAGGGGGGTACAGAGAGATGGGTGTTGGTCGTTATTCGAAAGGGTGAAGCGGCTGGGTAATAAGAAGTGGGGTGTGGCTGGTTGAATTTTCGGTGTGGGATGGGAAGGTTGAGTTTCGGGTGCTAAACAGAGACGGGGTGGTGTGAGTCGAAGAACAGAGAAGTGAGAGGGAAAATGTGGTGGCCGTTGGTGATGGTCGTCGATGTTTTGGAGCGAGGTGGAGATGGAGTTGGTGGTGCAAGCCGGAGCAGGCGGTGACGGGGAAGAGTGGTGGTGGTGCGGTGGTGGTCGTCTGTGTCGACTTCGGTATTGGAGGCGACGGGTTGTAACAGGGAGGGAGACTACCGTGGTGTGTGGGTTGGTGGTGTTCGTCTGTGTTGGTGAGGCCGATGTTGAAACGAGAGAGAGATGGAATTTCGGTGAATTCGAGAGTGAGAGAGGGAGTTAGGGTTACGGTGGTGATGCGAGGCAGAAAAGAGAAGGGAAGAGGGTGAAGAGAGGGAGTTTAGTTTTTAGGGATTTCAGAAGTAGGGAGGTTGAAGACGGTTATGCAGCATTTATTGTAACGGCAGATGGTCCGGGACTTAGGGTCTGGTTCAAGTCCCGGACCAATGTAAAAATCAGTCGAGAATATGCTGCTGCTCTTGATCCGGGACTTAGGCTGGAAGTCAAGTCCCGGACCAATATATAAAAATGGTTAACTAGAGTTTCTATTGGGTCCGGGTCTCAGTTTTGGATGAAGTCCCGGCCCACCTGAATTTTTCAGTTCGAGAACTAACCTGCTTCTCTGGTCCGGGACTTAGGATGTGGTTGAAGTCCCGGACCACTTGTTTAGTGCACCGAAGGAATTTCTATTTCTCTGTTTTGTCTTCCTTCATCAACCCTTCTTTGCTCTGTTTTTCACCTTATCAACCTACACCTTAACAACAACAACCAAGAAATAAAGCTAACAAAGGAAATTAGCACACATAAGAACATGAATTAAAAAAAGAAAGAAGAAAAATGTAAGAAGATTGGGTTGCCTCCCAATGAGCTGCCCGTCTTTTCGGTCTTTGGCTAGACCGTGTTTCTGTTTTCTCAAGAATTCCAGAAGATTTAGGTGTCTTTGCAACCTGGTGACATGAACTCCGAGAGGCTTCCAAAACAATTTTAGAAGACCTGCCAGCATAAAACAGTAGCTGCTCACCTTCTGCATTCAGAGTGATCGTACCATGAGCAACTTCTATTCGAGCGTCTGCTGTTGCTAGGAAGGGTCTTCCAAGGATAATAGGGACCGTTGGATCCACGGCCATGTCGAGTACAACAAAGTCGCAGGGGAAGTACAGATGTTCTACTTTAACCATCACATCCTTGGCAATTCCACATGGGTAAACCATGGAGCGATCTGCTAACTGAAGCGTCATTCGTGTAGGCTGTAGCTCCCCAATTCCAAGCTTTTCAAATAAAGCGTATGGCATGAGACTAATCGACGCGCCTAAATCAGCAAGACAGTGGTCGAAGTCGATATCTCCTATTTTACATGGAATTGTGAAGCTTCCAGGATCTTTGCATTTCTCTGGTAAGCGCTTCTGTATGATCGCTGAACAAGTTCTGTGAGCTGAATAGTTCCTGACTCAACTAACTTCGTTATTGGATAAAAGCTTCCTTAAATACTTGGCATAGTTAGGTACCTTCGCAACTAAATCAACAAAGGGATATCCACAGATAGTTGACGAAGTAAAGTAAGAAACTTATCGAACTCACTATCCTCCTTGGAATGCTTGGTTCTGTTTGGAATGGAATTGGGAGTAACTTCAACCGCCGGTGGTGTAAGTGAGGAGATTTGGTAACTTCACAGTTCCCCTCATTCTCCAGCACTGATTTTTCTGTGCTCACCACCTGAGGCTTAGTAGTTTCACCTGTTTTACTCCTAGTGGTTACCTTTTTCGCTGTTTCTTTTTCCTGCAGTAGACATTTGTTAGCCAAGATATCATTTACAGTGTAGCGTAATTTGGCATTAACTTAAGCATATCAGAAAACGGAATATCTTTAGTTGATTTCTTAAAAATTTTAAGAAATTTCCCAAGTTGTTCATCAAGATCCCTTTTCTTTAACCTGTCAGGAAAAGGGATAGGTTCTTCAAATTTGTGATTTGAAACAGAAGAGTAAGAAGGTTGAGTTTCAGGATACTCCCTCTCCTTAGGTTTTCCAGAAACTTTGATGGAGTCCTTAGCTTCTTGTTGAACGGGTAAATTGCAGTGACAATTGGAGTATCTTCTCCCACAGCAAAAACAGCTTTGGCATACTCTCTATGATTCTGCTTTGGCTGACTGGGCGAAGAATCCAAAGGGTGCTGAGCCAATTGTTGGGATATCTGAGACAACTGAGTCTCGATATTTCTATTGAATGTCCTCTGGTCATTATTGAAGATTCTTTGCTCCTGATTGAAGGTTTCCAGCTCATTAAACTTCTTCGTGCTAATGAGATGTAATCATCCATTCTGGCTACTTCTTCCATGTTCGAGGATGTTCCGGCACTGGAACTCAGTGTCTGCTGGTTCTGAATTGGTTTCTGGTATGATTGATTATACTGCTGTGGTGGTCTCTGATTGAAGTTGTTGCTACCACCAGCTTGATAACGGTTGTTGCTGAGAGTGGTAACCAGGGTTGCCCTGATTCCCGAAATAGTTACCCGGTATTACCAACATAGTTCGCCGCTTCTTCTTGTGGTGGAACACACTGGCATAAGTTGGAGCCTCTGCCACAATATTCACAAGATGGATAGACCTCAGGGGTGGCTGCTGCATTTGACTGCGGGTTCATCACTGCACACATCTTTTCAAATGCTTTGACATCGCTTCCATCTTAGCGGCCAGAAAAGTATTTGAATCCACTTCATAGACTCCAGCGGTTTTCTTGGTGCTGCTTCTCCTCTCGCACCTCCCCACTGATTGGATGCATTGGCAATGGTCTCCAATAGTTCCTTGATTCTGGCTATTGGTAGCTCCATGAGGCTTCCTCCTGCACAAGTGTACCAAAAACGACTAGAATGATCCAAATCTTTATAAAAGGACTGTAAAATTACCTCCTCTCCCAAGCCATGGTGTGGTACTTTGCGCACAATGCCTTTGAAGCGCTCCCAAGCCTCAGATAATGTCTCACCAGTGAACGGTTTAAAGTTGGTGATCTCCCTCTCATCATCAGCATCCGAGAAGGAGGGAAATATTTTGCCAAAAATGCATTTGCTAACTCTGTCCAGGTGGTGATACTGTTGGGTGTCAAAGAGTTTAGCCATCTGCAGCTCTGTCCCTCAGGGAGAATGGGAAGAGAGTCAGTCTAGCCACCTCCTGTGAAGCTGATGTAGCAAGCTCCCACCAATCTTATGAAAGTGGTGAGGTGGACATTGGGATCTTCGGTGATTGTTCCGCTGAACTGAGGTGCATTCACCATAGTAACATAGTGCGTTTTGAATTGCCAATGCTCCCCTGCTGGTAATTCAGGAATTACTATTGGTGAGACAAGCCCTTCAACGCTTGGGCGGGTGTAATCCCTCATGTGCCTCTCCATACTGGTTCTTGAGAGTTGTTTAGAATTCTTCAACAATTTCTTCTGTTGGTGAATCTTTGAGGAACACCTCCGCTCAATTGGGGATCCAGCACTAATCTCTTCCGGTCCTTCTTGTTACTCTATCTATCTCTGGTTCGATTTCGAATTCAGGGTTTCCTTCAGAACGAGTTTTAACCATAAACCAAGATCAGATAGCTGACAGTAGTGCAGTTGTAAAAGATCAAAATAAAATGAAACAAAAAAAGGAAAATAAATTTAAATGAGATCAAAAATAAGAATCAAACTAAGCAACCGTGCCTCCCCGGCAACGGCGCCATTAACTTGTTGGGTAAAAACCTAACGGCAAGAATACCGGTCGATTATAGCAAGTTTTCCTAGAAGTGTCCCTCCAGGTTATCGAATCCAGGGGAGGCAGCGTTTTAGTTTAATTAATATTTAAGATCAAACAAAGTAAAATAACTCAAGTAACAGGGGGGTTTTGTTTGTTGAATTACTAAATACTGAAACAAACTGTAAATAAGCACAAGGGTAATAAATGCAAGAGTAACAGTAAGCAAAACAGTGATGTTTTTGAATTAATGAGAAGGGAAAATTCCGGTTTACTATTCCTCCAATTTCTTCGGTTCCTTTTTCAGTGTGTTTACCAATATCTAGATTAAAATCCTAGATCAGAATTATTCCACGTTCGGTCTCCCGCTCGGTGGAATCTAATTAACAACTGATAAATTCTAACTCTCGTTATAAATTTACTAATTGTTAACAGCCTTAAGAATAATCCAGTTTAATGATCAGTTAATATCCTAGAGGAATTACCGTCTCTAAATTAACCGGTGTTGTTCCTGTTGTCTGTTATCTACCGCAGTTCTCACTTATAAGCAGATAAACAGGTAAAATCTAGTAATTGGCCAGATCACAAGGTTTATAACAATAAGTAAGGAACAACACTTTAATCTGTTAAAATGGTAAATCACAAAGATAATGGAACCTCAGAATTTGGATTACATAGCAAACCGAAATTTATGAAAACTACTCAGCCATGGAAACGAAAATACTGCAGCAATATGTAAATAACATTAAAGAAGAAAAGGAAAGAGAAACTCTGTTTTAAGGCTCGTTGATGGAGTCTCTGTGCACAACCAGCAGTTCCTCCGCCCAATCTCCAGCTGCTTGTGTATTCCCGGTTCCCGTAGCTGTGTATGGTATTTGATGGAAATAGTGGTGTATGTGAGAGTGGAATGGATAGTGGATGGAGGAGTAATGATGTTACGTGAGTGGTGGTGGTGGAATTAATGGGATGAGGGTGATTAGTAGTAGTAGTAAAACTACTACGTACTAGATGGATATGTGGAGAAATGGGATGGAAATGGATGAGAAGTGTAATGGGTGAGGAAAGGTGTAAGAGAGGGAGAGATATCCGATGATGGATGTTGTGTGTTGAATGAGGAAGATTAGCACTCTATTTATAGTATCCTCGGGTGAGTACGATGGTGCTTATGAAGCTGGAAAGAACAGATTAATCAGTGATGGATTATTGAGGTATGGGGCGGTGGTTAATCTGGAAAGGAAGTACGACATTGAAGTTAGGGCGGCGCAGTATAATAAGAAGAGAATATCTTCTTTTTCAATCACGGCGCTACAGACTATCGGTACAGCATGTGGTCCGGGTCTTAGCTTGTGGAAGAGGGCCCGGACCATGAATTTTGAGAAGTAATTTTGAATCATCGTCTGTGTGGTCCGGGTCTTAGGCCGTGTGATAAGTCCCGGACCAGGCATGAAATCTGGTCGAGAGAGAGAGCTTCGTGGTGGTCCGGGTCTTGGCTTGTGGAAGAGGGCCCGGACCAAGCTTGATTTCAGTTCGAGAGTTAGCTACCATGTGGTCCGGGTCTTAGCTCCATAATCAGGGCCCGGACCAAGTCTTTAATTGATTCGATGATGAATATCTTGACTCTATTTGGCTTGTTTTGATTTGCCATATGTTCCAGCAATGATAGGAATGTGTTTCTTTGAGATTAAAGCCTGAAAAAGTACACACAAACCATAAAAGAGAACTATTGCAACAAGAAACATAAAAATGCTCATAAGACGGGAATTTAGCACTAAACGATAGCAAATTGGGTCTCAAAAGACCCTTTAGAAATAGGTAAATTCCTGACTTATCACCTGTTATACCCAAAATTTCAACCCCCCCAGAAGAGAGTCTCTACTAATAGGCTAGTAGCGAGGGTTCCCAGTTCGATTAGCACATTTCAGAGTACTAGGGACAGCGTCATCTCCAGGGGCATTTTTGTAATTTTTCAAGGCTCCTAAGCCCCCTATAGGATTTCTCTCTCCTCCAAATAAGGGTTAAATCAATTCAAAATGCTTCAAAATTTTAACCCATGATAGAGGATGACATTTGAAGCATAATGGCATTGGAATTTTGATTTTTCAAATATTCAATAATTTTTTAGCAATTTCTGATTGAATCTGACGAGAAATTGAATTTAAAAATATTCCAATATCCAAAAAATTCGATTACTCTTTATAAAAATCATAAATATCATCCTTTATCCATGTTTAAAATTTCATAGTCAAATTCCTTTTGGAAGCCCTTAAGCTAAAACGTCGGTAAATCTTGGTTTTTACCGGATTTTTCTATCTTTAAGGAAGCCTATATAAGGAGCCTTATCCCTTGATCAAATTAGAACTCCAAGAGCCCTAGAAACTCAGAAAACCTGGCTGTCACAAGTCCCCCACGTTTTTACACATCCAAACACCGAAATCACATCAAAAACCCCCCAAAATCACCACCTAAACACATTTTTCAACTCCCAGCACTTCAACAATCATCATACATCAACCAAACCACCTCCAAACGTGAATAACATCATCAAAAATCAACAACCAAAAGCTCGGGTTGAAATCAATCTGGAACCGGCATCATCGGAGCCTCCGAAGAATCCCGACATGAAGAGGCACCTCAAGTCCGAAGGTAAAACAGGTAGAAATATTAGTTTTCTAACTCCCCACGACCTTTCTGACTTTCTATTGAAATTTGGGTTCGAACTGACTCTTTCCGGCTTCTGTATAGTTTTCATTTTTGTTCAGCCCTTTAACTTGTTTGCTAAGTTTCGTCATTATTCTGACTTCAAATTAAATATTTTGATTACTAACGTATTGTACATCTTTCAGGCTACACGCCCATAACTTTTGAGCCGAAAACACCGTCGGGAACCACCAGAAAACCCCTGTTCGTGGGTGGTCCGGGACCTCGGACCTATGGTCCGGGACCACTGACGGGTTGTCCGTGGCCACGGACACCCGCGGACGGCGGTAGGATTTTTAAATTTTCAAAATTTAGGTTTTCTAAAACAATGTCCACGGACATCTTGTCCCCCGGACTTTTCAAAATTGTTTTTTTTGTTTAATTCAACTTTTATGTTCACATAGGTTAACTAGGGTCCGTGGGTTCGGACATTAGGTCCGTAGCCACGGACGGAAACAAATTTGACCTAATTCTGCCTTCGAAACCCTAGTTTAGGGGTAATGAAAGTAATTGAACAATAAATAAGCCGTAATCAAACTAAGTAGAGGAAAAACGACTTCTAGGGGTAATGAAAGTAATTGAACCTAAATAAGTCGTATACCAAGCCCCCGAACCCGAAACTCCCCTTTCCTAATTTGATCTAGGTTAAAATTAGGTGGCAACCCATAATAGGTTCCAGTGAGCTAGCTTAGGTTTTAATAATTAATGTTATATGACATAGTTATTAATCTTAGGTTATAAGTGGACCTAAAACCCGACTAGATCCTAATCAATCTTAATCAACTTAGGGTAGGGTTTAAAAATCGAGGCTTACACCACCTAGCCACTTTTCCCTTTTGCCCTACCAAATTACGGTCTCGCGTGCCACACGTTATCAAAACTCCACATGAGGTGACGAAGAGCTCCTGGTTTCTTGCTTTAGGAGTCCAACTCCTAACCACAAATCCACTACTTCCATTATCCCTTTCACATCAATAAAGCATCATACTGCCCTCACTCACACACGAGTGGTATTATGCAAACCATGCAAAGTATGAACCAAGGAAACACTTTATTCATCAGAACAAGGGAAAAGGAGTTTTACCATTGTTACGATTGACTAACAACCCAACAATGAAACCAACAACCATCTCAAAATAGGAACAACCTCTTAAGTCATACACTTAAGAAAACAATGGCCCATCGCCATATAAAGATCATACTCATTCTCACTTAGCGGTCTTGAATGGAATGGGGAAGGAGGTTCAACCTTAACCTTCTTCTAGGGTGGCCTCGGTTCTTCTTCCTGCGGAGGAGTACTCTTCGAACCATGGACATCATTTCATGAATGACAATGGGAAGGATCAACTCCAAAATCCACTAGAAAATCATCGGCATACACTCTCATGCCATTCTTATGGAGACTTACTTTGGCCTTGGAGTCGAACAAGAATGGTGCTCTCTCATCAACCGACACCTCGACATAGAGCAGCTTGTTGGCTCAGACATCATGAGCAAAGTAGTCATGCCCATAACATGGATAGTCCCGGACTATCTCCTTACACTTAGCCAAATTGCTAGGGAAGTCCTTGAGCACATGTCCCTTGTCCTTGCACGCGAACCATCTGCTTCTTTCCTCCAGCCATCTAGCCTTCTTGCTAGTACAATCATCCACAAGATCACAAGGGGTAAGTCTTCTAAAGACCACTCACCGAGGTCCAAGTCTACCTCACCCTTGACTAATTCCTTTAAGATTTCCTTGAAGCTCTTATCAACCTCAGCCGCTTCAGCAAGATCTTACCAGCACCCAATCTGGACCATACATCTGCCTCGGCCTTGTACTAAACTTAGGCTTCACTTTAGGTTGATTCACTTGGTCACAAACCACACCTTGCACATCTCGGATGCGCAAGCCTTCCTCAACATTAGGGATCCCACTTGCCTTCCTCTTTGGCCCGCCGTGACCACCAGAAGAACCAAGTTCAAATTTTGGGACCCTAGGAAGCACCATCCTACCTCTCCTTGCGGGATCAAGGCTGTAGCTAGGAAATCCTCTTACAAACCCTTCCTTATCAGCCCACGGTTGGTTCTTTGCTTCATTCTGGTTGTCCACACCCTTGGCCGCACCTAAAGGTCTCACCTTATTGCCCCAACATCAGCTCTAGCCTCATACTATCTCAGATCAAGGTGAAGGACACCCTTGCACCCCAGGCACAAGTTTCTTCCTTGGCTTGGTGCGCCACGCACCTTAGAACTTTGGACACTTGCTTGAGCCTCTTCTACCTTTGTTTTATATCATCAATAAAACCCATTGGAGAAGGAGATTAGGGTGGAAAACAGAAGCTAACCTCATCCTCAACTTTAAGGACTTCTTTTTGCGCTTAACTCTTGCGCCACTTCATGCTCACTAGCTGGTGATCTTGGCCAATTCTCCTCTGCACTAGACACTCCCTCGTCGAGAGATGGTATACCACCTCTTTGAGTGCTATACTCCCTCCACAACTATCGTCATCAGAAACCAAACCTTGAAGACGACAATGGTATTCCCATTGAATGTGCTTGGCCTTTTCTTCCACCAACCACTTCTTCCAATGCAAATTTCTCAAGTGACCATCACAAGAGTATGCTGGCCTCATGTTAAAGTGTTGAAGTGGGAAGGTCCAACCTTTAGTGAAGAAAAGTTGCTGGTGAAGAAGGAGACTCGAAGAGAAACAAGATCGCACCTTTGAAGTATTTGTTGTCGGTTTGTTTTGTTGTGCACATTGTTACATGATAAAATATTGCTATGACCGGGTAGGATCACGCCCGATCCCTTCAGCCTTCCAACACCTTTGCCACGCGCCAACAAACTTTGCTTAAACCAATGGGACAAAGAGGAACTTGAATGCAGTACCACCCTCAGTTTGACTCAGCCAACCATCCACGAGAACCTCTTCAACCACTCAACTCCAAGAGTAGGTGTAACACCCCAACTAAAAACACCACACTTAACCATTAATCGCAGCGGAAATTACATCGTAAACACTGACTAACCAATGGTGTTACACGCCGTTAGCCACCCACGTGGCTAACAAGGCTAACACATACATAGTGTACCGGTCTGATGGACAGGACTTCAGAGCACTAACATTACAATCCCACTTCATAACTAAACTGAGTCAATTACAATTACATTACAACTGTACCGAGTCTAATACATTCCATTATCGATATCACGCTAAACTAAATAACCACCCATACATAAACAGTTACCCCGTCCTACTCTCGAACGGCTACCAGCTTCATTGTACCTGAAAAGTAATGGGGGCCCCCAAAGGGGGTCAGCACCTTTGCTAGCATGGTAATCATGCAGCCCGCATACTACTGGGCCACGCACAACTATTTGTCGTCTGAGCATGTGATTAATTATATTTAAGACATGCATGAAACTATACACACATATCATGCTTATAAATCACACATCCAATGAACAGGGTACAAAATATAAGTTTAACACATCACATTGGTTAGATCACATTATTGTGTTCCTTGACCCTTGAGGGTTCTACCCTAATGGAGCTATTCCTTGTTAGACGACACATACCCATTTAATCGGGTTATACTTAATTACCTTTTATATTTGTACGGGGTTGATTTCGGAGATCAACGTACACAACATACAACATACTTCACATAATAACATGTATACCACTTAATACCGTTCTTCTTAGAGAACGTACACTTTACTTAGGATGTGCCGGAGGAAATATAGGTCCGAGCACACCGTGCACATTTACTTCACTTAGATGTGTCGGCGGTAATATAGGCCCGATCACACCATACACAATTTCCCCTAGCTCCAAACAATAGTGAGGTAGGTAAGCCTTGGTTAAGCTTGTGGGTGGTTGTAATCCAAGGAAAGAAAGCAACCATAACATAACAGTCTTCCCCCTAGCCCCGAATAATAATCAAGGTAGGTAAGCTTTGGTTAAGCTTGTGGGTGATTGTAATCCAAGAAGGAAAAATAACCTTAACATAACAGAGTGGGAGTTAATTCAAATATAGACATCAACTCCCAAACAACGAGCGCGACCGGAACGACCGGATTCCCCACCCCCCATAATATATATATAGTTAAGAGCCCCATTATGGAACCTCTCACATTCATACATCATATAGTGTTACTAACTTGGTTAAACACATAATGGAAGTAACATCCCGTTCGACAAACATGGATAACGGCATCTGATAAACAACAACACACCCAAGCACAATATACAACTAAAGCACGGTTAGCCGTAGTTAGAACGTTCCCATAGGTTGGGACGTTTAATCCGAATACCGATCTATTATGTGATCCTAGAGTCGGTTAGCTACGGGTTAACACATAGTTAAGGTTAAACGGTATCGGAATTATTTACGCCACATTAATGAATTATTGTAAACTCATTTCATGCTTTATCTTGCAAGGTGGCAAACACACAGAAAAACAAGTTGGCATACAAGCCGGTGTAACCCGGTAGGACACAGGTTGCAAGAAAACCATACCTGTCACCGCGGGGAATTACTTTACCGGGTGTTCTCACGTTCCTCAGTTCACCCTTGTTCCTCGTGTCTTACTCTTGAACCACTATTTACATGTCAAATGGTTCAATTAATATTAAGGCGTTACGGTAGGTATATAATTGCTACTCCCGTACTTACCTCGTTATCCCGTTATTTCGGTTTAACTTTGTGTACTTAAACTCACAACCTTCCCAATCACTTCCAACACTTGTTTATACTTCTTAGGACCTTTAAAAGTCACCAAACAAGGCCATAACAACATCCAAAACCATTACCCATCAATCCCCCACCTTTAGAACACTTTAAAACACATTTTAGGCCATTTTTGGTCTGGTCCGGGACTTGGTCCGGACCCAAGGTCCCGGACCACCTCTGAAATGCACTCTCGGCCACTTTTTCATTGGTCCGGGACTTGGTCCTGGACTTAGGTCCCGGACCACCTGTAATCTTGATTCTCGGCGTATTTTAAGCATGGTCCGGGACCTTATACAAGGGCTAGGTCCCGGACCCTGCTAAAAAGCTGATAAAATTCCATTTTTCAACCCCTAAACCACTTTAATCCACACCTAATCATTCCTTAATCTTTCCACATGTTTATACATGTTTTAACACCCTAAAACACTCCTTAAACACTCCTAAAACGTTGGTCCAATTCACCACCCAATTCTTGTTCAAACTCAACAAACTCACTTTTCACATTCTTGCATTTTGCACACTTGTGCATTTCTATTTCCTTTTGATAGTTCTTACCTCCTACCAAACTTACCAAATCCATCAATAACCATTACCAATCATTCCTACATAAATGCACTTCTAAAACCCACATTCACTCCTTGTTTCACAAGTTACAAACACCAACTCTTTTTCTTGAAATTCCAAGTTACCAAGCATCATTATGCTACATATTTTGCACTCTCTTATCTCCATTATCCATCTACCATTATAAGGCTACCACTCCACTCTACTCAACACTACAAACACTTAGGTTCTCCAATTCACTAAGTCATCTTAAAACACTTATTTTCTACCAAAATTTTGCCATAACCTCCCCATAAACGTAACATCACCCAAACCATCAATTCACATCAATTTACATTCCTAATATAGCCACTCCCATAAGGGTCCTACCAGCACATAATATCAATCCAAAATTCACCAAACAACATTATAGCTCCAAATTCAAATGCAATGGCAGTTAGGCCCTTAAATCAACACAAGCTCACAATTATCTCTAAAATCAACCATACACATTCTCCCGCATAGATTTCAATTCATAATTTGGGTTCATTAATTTAATTACCCATCCTAAATCCTAAGGCAATTTAAACAAGCTTTAAGGTAGATTTCTTACCCTAATTATTCCAAGTCTCTTTCCAATTCTCCTACTCCTCATCTCCTTCTCCAATTCGGTCAAATGGGCAATGGGGTTGCCAAATTCCATTCCCAACATTCATTAGGCACAAAATGAATATAATCAAACCTCTAGCCCTTAGAAAAATTCTAATTCAAAGAAAAAGCTTAAACACTCAAGTTAGGGTTTACCTTTGGAGTGTTAAAGAGGGAATTTCACCCCATGAATCAAAGGGGAAACTCCACCACCATTAGAAAGTTGAATTGAAGCTCAAAATCAAGAAGAAAACAAGGTGTGAGAGAGGGCAAAAATTGGCCAGCTCTACAAGGCAGAGAAAATGAGGTTTTTGGAGATTCTTACCTTGTTTGAAAGAGGAGACTCCAAGCTACAAGATGGTGCCATTTTCTCTTCAAATGGGGAAAACCCATGTGGATGAAGTTCATGCTTTTCGAATTTTGAAAAGAGTGATTGATAGAGAATGATGAGGAGATGAAGAATATGTAATTATTTTCTCATTTGGAGTGGTGTAGCACCTTGGGCAAGCTTGGGAAGGAGGAGAAGCCATGGATGAGCTTCAAAAATCGGCTGGAACAGAAGGGGAGAAAGGGGACGGCTGATGAAGAAGAAAGAGAGGAAAGAGAGGGAAAAAAGAGAAATGAGGGGAGAGAGAATAGGGGTTCCCTTTTTACTTTTCACTTTTTATGCTTTTTGCTCCTTTATTGTACTAGCTAGTTATTAACTAGTAAAGGTGGGCTGATTACTTATAAAAACCGGCCCCCACTATACTATGTAACTGGAGCGTTTTTTGTCTTTTACCGAAAACGCTCGTTATTTTACCCGGTTTAGCACTATTCACTAACCGGGCCCGTTCTCCGGAATTTTCTCGTTTAATTAATTTTAATGGCTCTTAAGCTTCCATTAATGTTTAATTATAGTTATATAATTAACTATAATTTTTACGGGGTCGTTTAACTGTTTAAAGTCACGTTTTCGGGTTTTTCTTGAAAAACGCGCTTTAGGACTCCGTTAGCGTTTTAACACGTTATTTGGATCTGTTTTTCTTCCAGAATTTTTCCCACACGTTCTAGTGTGTAATTAGGGTATAAAAATATATTTATAACCCCAGTGAAGGTTATATACCTCCTAAAATAATTGAATATGTGTTTTCACGTTTTGTGACTTTTACGCATTTTCTTTTTCTTTTTGGTTTTTATTTCTTCACCAATGATCTTAAGGACTTAATTAGCCTTAGAAAATCTTAATTACATAATTAATTAACATATTAAGGTTTGGGGTATTTCAGTAGGTTTGGAGCTGGACAACTCGTGCGACTTCAGCCTGGTTAGATCTTTGGAACTCCCCACTTCGCCAATCCACAAGAACGAGGAGGGAACTTTCGGAACTCACTTGCTTGCTCTTTGGACTCTAGCAAAGGTGAAGTCTTTAACCTTGGTCATTTCTGATTTCGAACTCACTTATGGGGCAAGGAGATCAAGAACACCATGTTCTATCTTTCCCCTAACTCTCTTGGAAGAATAAGGAGTAAAGGAAGGACCTTTTATCTTAACTTTGTGAGGAACGGAAGCTTAGATCTCTTGGTTGCTTAGGATTGATCTTGGATTACCTTGGGAAGGAATTATATATCTCATCACTTTCTCCCTCTCCTTATATTTATAAGGAAGTGAGGCAACCATAATCATAACAAACTCCTAGAGATAAGCGGCGCCAACTATCACAAAGATAAAGGCACTTTTATCTCCTAGGTTGTTTCCTAAATAAGTGCCGCCCATAATCCCTTGGATTTGGCATCTTATCTCAACCAACTCCCTATATTAGTGCCGCCCCTATTATCTCTCCTTAGAGATAGGCTTGGCCACTAATATCTCAACAAAGTAACAAGATTCCTCCTTTTTCTCTTTTAAGCGCATAAGGTGGTTATAACCAAAGTAGTTAGGATTCACCATAAAACTAGCTTTGTTATTCAACCAACCAGAGGAGAGAATATCTCAACCTCCTAATGCTTATCGCCACAAGATAATCAAGCCCACTTTTATCTCTAGGGTGGTGAGATTATTTAGGAATTAAAGTGGTGTCTAGATTCACTTTAACCGATTCCTAAAATCAAGGAAAGACCTTTAACCTCTTCCCACAAAAATCTCCACCACCTACTAAGATAACCAGCAGCGTTACATTCTTCCCATAAGTATCGAAACCAACCTTAACCACTTAGGTAAAAGGCTCCAAGGTAATTCCAAAGTTTACCGCAGTAATTTCACATACGGTAACAACCCCAGTAAAAATTCAATTTTTACTAAAGGCCTTAACCATTCGTGTAACTACCAATATAACCAGCCAACGGCTTCCCAAAATCAAGGGAGATAATCAAGGAAGAGATCCCAACCGAATCCAGCACAAAAATAGCATACAAAATGCATTCCCAGGACTTTCAAGCAAACCCTGAAAATTAGGGTTTCTCGGGTGGTACGGCCCTGGCGCCCAGCGCGCCCGTGCCCCTTGCCTCGCTGCTGCCTTGGCGCCCAGTGCTCGCAGCATGTCCTAGCGTGCCCAAGCATGCCTTAGCGCCCAGCGCTCACATCTTATCATCACCCGCTCTTTCCTTTGTCCTCGACGCCACGGCTTTGTGCCCAAGCGTGCCCTGCGCCTAGCGCTTGCACCTTGGCATTGCCCGTGCATCTTGACATACCCGTAAACAAGCTCTTGGCCCATGTCTAGACTTGGATTGGCATCACCCAGCGCCCCTAGGACATGTTCTTTGCCTTGTCACCGTGTCGTGGCTCTTGTCACTCGACGTTGCCCCTGCACCTATTCACAGCCAGCGCCCGTGCCTAGCACTGCCAGCACCCGTGTTTTAGGATGCCGTGCTTGTCATAGTTAACTTGGCCCCGTTGTAAGCTTGTCTCAACCCAGTCAAGACCAAGCCACAATAACACATTGGGAAGTATGACCACTTATGCTTGTGCTCTTCCTTCTCTTGCCCTTTGGCTATGACACCCAGTGTCATCATTGGTATTACTTGTGACTTGCATGATCCCTCATGGACCAACCACCACATGTCAAACCCCAGTCACAAAGACCGGTTCCACCCACTTGCATTCAAGGTGAGCCTAGCTCACTGCCAAGTACCTAGACCTCGAACCCATTGCTTGCATAACCTCGTCAGGTTACCTCTGCGTTTTGACCAAGTGCTTGGGCCTCTAACCAATCACTTGTCTCCCGCGTGTCATGGCCAGCTCTTAGTGACACAGCCCGCACCTTAGTGTGCGTAGCCCCAAGACACCCACATGCTCTTAGTGACACATATTGATTAAGGTGTAGTTATGGGCATTTAGCGACTCAAAACCCATTTCCAAGACAATTGTTCAAAAATGTGCTTTAAGACTCCTTAAAGCACAATTTATGTTTTAACTTGTTTTTGAGCTTGATTTTCTTTAGTAATTGGTTTAACATGTCCATTAGCATGTTATTAAAATCTTGGTAAGCTCTTTGAGTCTTAACCAGGGTTATCCCAAGTTTAGAGCATGTTTTTGCTCAAATTGTCTTAATGTTACTTTATTGTGTTTTTTGTGTGGTTTAAATTGTTCACTAATGTTTCTAAGACACTTTTTAGCCTTAATATACCATAGTTAAACATTTAAACAACATATCAAGGTTTGGGGTATTTTACTCCTAGAGATAAGCGGCGCTAACTATCACAAAGATAAAGTAACTTTTATCTCCTAGGTTGTTTCCTAAATAAGTGCCGCCCATAATCCCTTGGATTTTGGCATCTTATCTCAACCAACTTCCTATATTAGTGCCGCCCCTATTATCTCTCCTTATAGATAGGCTTGGCCACTAATATCTCAACAAAGTAACAAGATTCCTCTTTTTTCTCTCTTAGGCGCATAAGGTGGTTATAACCAAAGAAGTTAGGATTCACCCATAAAACTAGCTTTGTTATTCAACCAACCAGAGGATAGAATATCTCAACCTCCTAATGCTTATCACCACAAGATAATCAAGCCCACTTTTATCTCTAGGCTGGTGAGATTATTTAGGAATAAAGTGTCTAAATTCACTTTAACCAATTCCTAAATCTAGGAAAGGCCTTTAACTTCTTCCCACAAAAATCTCCACCACCTACTAAGATAACCAGCAGCTTTAGATTCTTCCCAAAAGTATCGAAACCAACCTTAACCACTTAGGTAAAAGAATCCAAGGTAATTCCAAAGTTTACCGCAGTAAATTTCACATACGGAAACAACCCCAGTAAAAATCCAATTTTTACTAAAGGCCATAACCATTCGTGCAACTACCAATAAACCAGCCACGCTTCCCAAAATCAAAGGAGATAATCATGGAAGAGATCCTAACCTAATCCAGCACAAAAATAGCATACAAAATGCATTCCCGGGACTTTCAGGCAAACCTTGAAAATTAGGATGTCTCGGGTGGTACGGCGCCTGGGCGCCCAGCACGTGCGCCCGTGCCCCTTGCCTCGTTGCTGCTGCTAACGGAATTTTTGTAGGGGTAAAACTATGTACAAAATAATGAAATAATAAAAGAAATATAAAATAATAAAATAAACCCTACAACTCTATACGGGTAGCAAAAATCCCGGTTGGAGTATAGTGTGAGTAGATTACGACCGAGAGTATCGAACCCAAGGGACTTATTAGAAAATTAGTCATAATCCTGGTAATAGCCTATTCTAAAATAGGGGGAATTGAAATTAATAATTTAACTAAAACTACTAATTAAATAAATTAACTTTGACCCGGGATGATATTCAATGTAAGAACAAGTATAGTTATAAGCCAACCCATAAAGTTTCGAAATTAATCTGGCAGAAATGACTATGTCGGATGTCATGCCGGACAAGAGATGCACGACACCTTCAAGATCTTTGAATGTGCCGGACATAAACCACCCGGCAGTACATCCGACATCCTTCAAGTTATGAATGGTACTTCCTGTTTCTGATATGAAAACAGGACTCATTACCCAAATTTGCTCCGTGCATGTCTAATGTCTCGAAACGAACAAGATAATGGAGGAAAAATAGATTAACTCCAATCTTATGTCATGTTGCCCTCTTTTCAGAACAACATCGTCAAATACCACTAAGACCCCTCAACCTATTCTACTTTGTCTTTTGAACCTCAGTAGAATTTAGAAGAAAGAAGAATAAGTAGCGATCTCATTCTACTTGTATGAAGAGCAGAACCTTAGTTGATGAAACTTGCACTTTTATTAATAACCATAAGAGTAATTACAAGGAAAATCATCCCTAACCAGAGACTAACAAGGAATTCTACTTCACCACCATCCACACAACTACAAGAGAGAATACAAGAGGATAAGGAAATGGTCATAGCCTTAGCCCGATGAGATCTTCTTCTTCTCTTCACGTGGATGGATTTGCAGAATTTCCTTGGACATCAAGAGGGGATATGGAAATAGAGATGTGAATGGAGTGTATAGGGGTGTTGAAGTGTAAGAATTGATGCAGCCCTTCGGCCTATTTATAGGCAACAAAATCTCCATATGCCGGGTGAAAGTCATCCGGCACCACGTGTTTAAATATGCGTAACCGTTAACGGTCAAAACTTTCAGGCAAATGTTGTATGTGCCGGACAGGATACGTCCGGCACCGTACCCGGCAATTGTCAAACCGTCAACCGTAAATAACTGCCACCGCTTGGTCAACCGTGGTGACTTTTCACATATGCCGGATAGGATGTACTCGGCAATGATCCTTTTTGCTCCACTCGTATGCCGTGCAGGAAACATCTGGCTTCATGTCCAGCATTACTTGAATTTTGCCTAGGAATTCGTTCCTTGCATAAAAAGCTCACGAAACATAAGTATATACCAATAATATACTTTAATGCATAATATAACATAAATACTCTCTATTTAACCTTATTTACACTAATAATTTGTATAATTCTAGCACATAAATATGATAAGTCTGTGGCTTATCAACTGCCTTGGCACCCAGCGCTCGTGACATGTCCTAGCGTGCCCAAGCATGCCTTAGCGCCTAGCGCTCGCATCTTAGCATAGCCCACTCTTGCCTTTGTCCTCGACGCCACGGCTATGTGCCCAAGCATGCCCTACGCCTAGCGCTTACACCTTGGCATTGCCCGTGCATCTTGACATACCCATAAACAAGCTTTTGGCCCAAGTCTAGACTTGTCTGACATCACCACCCAGCGCCCCTAGGACATGTCCTTAGCCTTGTCACCGTGTCGTGGCCCTTGTCACTCGACGTTGCCCCCGCCTGCCCTTTACACCACCACAACCAGTCGCTCGTAGTCCTAGCACTCTGCCAGCAGCGCCCGTGTCTTAGGATGCCGTGCTTGTCATAGTTAACTTGGCCCCGTTGTAAGCTTGTCTCCAACCCAGTCAGACCAAGCCACAATAACACATTGGGAAGTATGGCAACTTATGCTTGTGCTCTTCCTTCTCTTGCCCTTTGGCTATGACACCTAGTGTCATCATTGGTATTGCTTGTGACTTGCATGATCCCTCATGGACCAACCACCACATGTCAAACCCCAGTCACAAAGACCGGTTCCACCCACTTGCATTCAAGGTGAGCCTAGCTCACTGCCAAGTACCTGGCCTCGAACCCATTACTTGCATAACCTCGTCAGGTTACCCTCTACGTTTTGACCAAGTGCCTGGGCTTCTAACCCACACTTGTCTCCCGCGTGTATGGCCAGCTCTTAGTGACACAGCCTACACCTCAGTGTGAGTAGCCCCAAGACACCCACATGCTAACTTGGCAAGCCCAGCTTCCAAGTCCTCCTTGCATTGAGTACACTCGGTGATCACCACAACCAATGAGTTCCTTTGGTCGTTAGGGGCGAGGGTTAAGCGCTATCACCCCCTGAAGTTTGGATTGTGACAGTAACCTCTTGGTACATGTTGGTTGCCAATCGGTTGGAGGTCCACTGAAACCGTACAAATTTAAGATGTGTTGCCCTAGATCTGATTGACTAAGAAAATCAGTTAGCTTCATTGCTACTACAATTTTGTAACTAGAGGTCAAGAAATAAAGAGTGTCATCAAAGAATATAGCCCTGTCCGTTAACCAATATTGTTCCCATATCTCTTCAACAGGGCCTTGGACAGTGAAAGTGGTTATATGAACAGTAAATCTGGACAATGTTCTTTGACCAGAAGCTAACTACCATAAACCGATAAATGGGGTCATTTTTCTCTTTTGAAAGGTTAATTATGATCGGTAAGGTACTTGCATTTAGACGAGAATTGTCTCTTGTACGTCCATCTAAACTGATACTTTCTGAAATTGAAGGCAATTCCACCTTTTGATTTGTCACAGGGTTGATAACGTAACCAGAAAGCTTTCTCCTAGCCGGCCAGATGAGAATTAAACCATTGTGACAGAAGAAGTAACCTGGTGTTAATCCCCCGAAGATCAATGGTCAACTTTCTCACCTCCTCCTCTAGCTCTACGTTTGCTCCTGCAAAGAAGAACCGTTTGCGACAATGTTCATGCCCAACATGATAAGCATAATTACTTCTTAGTCCCAGAGGAGCATAACCGCCGCCTAGTCCTCCAACTGGGAGATAGTTGAGGTAAAACCCACTTCTAATACTTCCACAATTGATCATAAGACTGGACATCGGAAGAACTGATGATGATTTCATCCTAATGGCAAAGATTACTCTCGGTGGCATTCAAAAAAATAGCAAAGATTACTCTAGAGACAATAAAAGAATACCAAGTCTTCCAAACACGCTGCCCGCTGGCATTCAAGAAGCGACTTAGATGGCAACTTCAACATTATCTCGAACCATATGTCATCCGCTAAGAATCCCAACTTGGTACCTTCAAGGTTAAATGGTTAATACCATCTCGGAGTCCCCATTTGCATCCAAACTACTACAGGTTGGAGGACTTTGAGGCTCGAATTTCTCGCCCTTCATACCTTGTGTATTGATTGTCTATTTCTTCTGCATTCTCCCTACGGACATCCACAATGGTTTTGAGTTTCTTAACACATTACTAGGTGTTATGTCATCTAAAAAATATATTATATTACTTAAGAAACTCTATTCACTACAATAACAAAGTTTCTTAATCTTCTCTCTCCTAATGAATAACTAATAAACTATCACTATTTAGATGTGAGAGAAAATATAAAAGAGAGATACACATATGTGGGGGTCTATTGTATCATAAAAAGTGGATGGAATCCACACCATTGTAGAGCACTTTTAATTTCTTCATCTATGTAACCGTGTCAAGAAACTCTATGTGGATGCCCTAAAGATTCTGAACCAAAATTCAAATTTCTTCTCAGATTTCAACTCAAACTACCGAATGTAAAAGGACTGGTCAGCGAAAAAAATTGTAGTTCTACAGATGCGCCCGCTCAATTACCAAGGTAAATAAATCTTCATTTGTTTTTTTTTTCAAGGGAAAATTCATGAGATACCCCTGTTTTCTTTCTTAATTCACAATACCATTGTGGTTTTAGTAATTCAACTTTAAACATGTTTAAATGTTGTCCAAATTGATGAAACTGTATATGGACAATGCTAAAGTGTTATATTTTGGTTCAATATCAAATTTGAAGTTTTTTAAGCTCACATGTGACCTGTGGGACCCAATGAACAGTCACATATTCATTGGGTCCCACAGGTCACATGAGCTTAAAAAACTTCAAATTTGATATTTGACCAAAATATAACACTATAGCATCATCCATGTAAAATTTCATCAATTTGGACAACATTTAAGCATGGTTAAAGTTGAATTACAAAATCACAGGGGTATATTGTGAATTATGAAAGAAAACAGGGGTATATCGTGAATTTTCCCTTTTTTTCAATTATCTCATCCTAATATTAACTAGTTAAAATAATTTTAAAATTAAAGTTTTTCAAACAATTCATTATATAACAAAGGGAAATTTCATGAAATGTCACTATATTTTTGGCTAATTCATGAAATACCACTAAAAAAAGAAAGTCACGAAATGCCACTATATTTTTGGAAAAGTTCATGAAATCCACGATATATAGAAAAAGATAAAAAATACCCCCTACTAGTTAACAAAGTACTTTTAAGTTCACAATATGCCCTTAAGTGTTAAAAGTTAACAAAATTAACAAGAATATCAAAATACAATAAAATAAACAAAATTAATTTTCTCATATATGGGTTGAAATTAAAAAATATAAATACCATATATATAACAAAAATAATCTCTAAAAAATTATAAAAAGTATAATATATTAGAGAAGCCACAAACTTAATTAAAAATAGACAAAAACAGTAATATAAGTTGTTTAATTTTTTGTAATTCACTTTATAATATTTAGTTTTGTATAATACTATTTTACATTACTAAAAACCTGAGTAAAAGTATTATAAAAATTTGAGTTATCATTCCCTTAATTTGTTTTTTTTTTTAATTTAGATTTTATCTTTTAAATGATATATACATATTTTTTTTTATTTTTCAAAAATTTAGTTAATTGTGTGGTTTTAGTTATTTTATAAAATTTTATCAAATAAATGATAAAATTAAATTTTTTATTATTTTTACTATTCTTAATATATATTTTTATTAACTTTTGTGGTATTTTGTGAGTTAATAATATTTATGTGGTATCCTGTGAACTATATTATTAACAAGTAGTGGTATTTTGGTCTTAAAATATTTTAGATTCATAATTTGTGGTATCTGATGAATTAAATTTATTCTTTGTGATATATGAAAAACTTTTAAAAAAATTATATCTTTTATAAATTAATGTGAATTTGCCTTTTTTAAAACCGGACATTTGATGAATTACCCAAAAAAAAAAATGGCAATTCATCAAATTTCCCATTCTCTTTTCGTTATTTCCAAGATCCCGTTGAGACGTAGGAAGGGTATTTTTGTCCCTGGCTCGCTCCCTGCCGCTCGATCACTACTTCCCCACCAGCGATTTCTATCTTCTGAACAGCAAGAGCACACTTTCCAGCACTCCTGATAATCCAGCGGAACGACGCCCAAAATGGGAGTCAAATCGGAACCCTAGCGTCGCAATCACCGTCCTCATCCGATCCATCCATGGACACTCTCGATCCTATATTTCACCTCGTCCGAATCGTCCCATACAGCCCTCCGTCCGCCTCGCCTCCGTCTCAAGCTCCCTTCTTTCTCCCTACCCTCCGCAATGACCGTCTACGCTCTCATCCTCCTCACCTACTTCATGGTCGTCTCCGGAATCGTCTACGACGTAATCGTGGAGCCTCCTGGTATAGGGTCCACTCAGGATAGAAACACTGGCGCTGCTCGCCCCGTGTCTTCCTCCCCGGCCGTGTGAATGGGCAGTACATAATTGAGGGTTTATCTTCCGGCTTCATGTTCGTGCTAGGTGGGATCGGAATCGTGCTCATGGATCTAGCTCTAGATCGTACCGGGCTAAGTATCAGGGTCTCCTATGCTTCAGCTGGTGTTTCGTCGGTTGTGATCGCTTATGTTATGAGTATGCTCTTCGTTCGTATTAAGATCCCCGCTTATCTTAGGTGAATTAGTGTTCACATTTGGTATTCGCTTTCGTAGTTGCTATTAATCAAGGGTTTTGGTTTTCTTTCTTATGTTAGTCAGTGAAGTACTGGGTATGGTACTGTGGGAGTGCGGAAAACTTTTTAGTTGGATATTTGTTTTACCTATGACACCTTTATAAAATCGACCTGTGATGAGTAATCTTGGAGGAATATCTGATCACGTTAAATGGTGTAGCAAATTAGCCGTTATAATGTTTGATCATGAACGAAAATCCTGACTCTGGTTCTTTGCGGAGATGACTTATTGCCCCTCCATAAATTCGCATTCTTGATTAGGCAAACACAACATATGTGATAGTTAGAAGTGTACATGTAAGCAGTTTGTGCGGTTTTGTTTGGTTAGTTTTTAGGGGATGATTTGATAATGTAAGCTTTATATTGATCAATGAATCAGCTGAGTGTTGAAATATGCTTAATTCTTGGTGAGTGTATTTTGAGAATGTGCATAAGTCAGGACTGAGACTAGGCTCTGCTCCACTGTTATATGTATCAAGAGCTCTTACCATTGTGTTTGATGGGACAGTGCAAGTGTTTAGATTGAACACAGATGATGTAGATCTGGATCTGGTTGTACAATTACACCCTTACCCAATATGAAATATGGATCACTGCTGAGTGCTGACTAGGCTAGGATTTTTACCTGCCAAATTTTTGCAGTTGGAATGATTTATCGATTTGAGCTACATTCAGTAACTTATTTCCTGGATGTTAATTCTATTGTGCTTTGTTTCTATGTCATTCTTGTTATTTCAGAGGTACTGGGACATTTGCTTTTTACATCCCTCTTGTTTCTTCTTGAATATTTGGTGCTGTCTTCAGTAGTTTTGAATATATTAACCAGGCTTAGGTCAAGTGGATATATGTTAAGAAGGATGTTCTCCTATTTCTGTATCTTAGGTACTCGTGACTTTCATAACTATTCATGCATTGCAGAAAGTAGCTACATCAGGGAATTTATTCTGTCTTGATTCCTGGACTAGTTACATTTTTTCTTGCTGGTTTTTCGGATTCATCTAGTGAGATTGTGGTTGTTGGTCTGGAGAGTTAAGAAGATTGACAGTTGGTGGGCAGTTTGGTTTTGGCCAATGTCTGTCCTGAATGAGATACCTGGTTAGGTTCTCTCATTGAATTCTCTAGATCTGTTTAATTTTATAGGATGCTGTTGCTAAGATTTAAAGACTTGAAGTATCTGTTCCTGTTGTCCTTTTAATGGCTTGTAATCATGAATTTCTATAATTACTATTATTCAGGAATTAAGCTCTATTTTATTGTTTGGTATTAGAAGCTATTTTTGTTTTAGTTTGGTGGTTCAGCCCTAAGTTACTCGCTGGGGTCTGTCATATCACCATGATCTTTACTTAGTTTTGTCCCTGATATTGTTTAGCTTAATCTTGAGTTCCCGCATCTCTTTGCCTCTCAACACAACATGTTCGTCTGCTCTTTGGGTGTGTTTGGTTTTAGCTGTCAGCTGCACAGCGTTCTACTGCTTCCACATGCATCTTATCTGCTGCTGGCAGCTAAAGGAGGTGTGATTGCTTTCAGTTTTTTCTGGGTTTTTGGTAGCTGGTTACTTTTGTATAGTCATGATAGTGAACAGTCACAATATAAACCGACCCAAAAGCAAATGACCTTTACTTGCTGCTCATTTAAAATGCCAACCGACCATTATAATTAGTTTTAATACAGACTAGAGAAGTTTTTATCTCAGACATAATTCAGTGCTCTGGTTGGTTCCTGTTTGAGTTATGAAGTGATACAGGCTTCCTGCTTTTTTGATTTATGCCCTGGAAGGGTCTGTTGGATGGAGGGTGCTTTATGTTACATTCAACACCTTATGTGTGCCTGTATCAGCCAAATTGTCTGAAATTGATTACCTCACTGAGTATTCGATTTCAGTTACATATAAAAAGCTGAAGCCAGACATTTCTATTAGGACTTGTCATTTTTCTATGGGTGACTCTTGCTCTTATTGGATTTTGGTTTAAGAAAAAATATTACACTCCTTTCTTTATTCTCTTGTATTTTTTTAGCCTATACTCTCGCCATTAATTAATAGTCTTTTTAGAATGTGATTCTTGTTCAAAAATATGTGTAATTCTAATTTTTTTGATACACTTTTTTTCACTTTTAACCTTCTATTCAACATAAAATTAATTATTATCTACATAGAAAAGTGAAAAGTAGAGGTATATACATATTTTTTTTACTTTTGTAAATTTTTATGTTCTGATAATATACACAATCTCATTAGAATTCAGAAAAGACTTGTCATTTTTTTTTATGTTGATGATTATATTTTCTGAAGCGTGTTCCTCTCCCCGCGGCCCCGTAACTTGGGCGTCCACCTTTCTTCCCTGCCGAATTTTCTGAGTGAGATTTGGTCAGTCAAAAGTCAGAAGAAAATACACGTTTGGTAGAGAGATCAGGTTGTTCTTACTCTTTCGGCTGGCTGCTGTCCGCATCGGCTTGCGTAGGATTAGTGGTCTTCACTCCTCGGTTACAGGTATAAACTGATTGCTGCATCCTCCTGATTAGAAAATTTGTGTAAAAATATTGATCTCATTAAAAAATTATATGTGGTGGTTTGTTTTTTTAAAAAAAATTACATGGAATGTCAAACCAGTGTAAAGAAATAACCCTGGGGATGGGGTTTTGTTAGAAACCGTCCCGGGAACAGAGTTGTTTCTGTATTTTTATGCTTGAAACCGTTCTGGGTCCGCTGATTTGCATTGAAACCGTCCCGAGTTTGGGGCGGTTTCCAGCAATCAAAAAATCTACTACATTCGTCCCATTTTGATCTTTTATTTTTTGGCACGTTTTTTCACTTTAATTTTAAACACATAAGATAAAATAGTTTTATAAAAAATTTCTACAACATATAGTTTTTCACATAAGGATTCTATTGCAAAACTTAGATTTGTAAAATTATGTCATCTTATAGGTTAAATATTGAAGTCAAACGACATATCCAAATAGTAAACCAGAAGGTCAATTTAGGACAGAGGTCAATTCTTCTAACTTCTACACTTCTAATAATAGTAAGTTGCAATAGTTAATTTTTTTTTCATTTTTTTATTATTTATACTTAATTATTATGTTTATTAAAATACTTATTTTTTGTGTTTTTTATTTTTTGTCAACTTCTAATTACTTCTATCTTCTAATTACTTTATCTTCAATTAGTTCTTCTAATTAGTTCTTCTATCTTCAATTAGCTCTTCTAATATTTTTTATCTTATGATTATTCTTCTCAACATATGTTAATGTTATTATAATGTTATATAAATTTGTTTACATTTATAATGTTCACTAATATAATTTAAATTTGTAATTAATTTGTCCATTTAATTTATGAGTTAAAAAATAACTTATTTTAGTGGTTTTATGTCTTAAATAATTATGTTAATGTTATTATGATGTTATGTAATTTTTTTACATTTATAATTCTCACTAATATAATTTAAACTCGTAATTAATTTGTCCATTTAATTTATGAGTTATAAAATCACCAATTTTGGTGGTTTTATGTCTTAATTAATTATATTAATGTTATTATAATGTTATACAATTTTTTTACATTTATAATGCTCACTAACATAATCTAAATTCGTAATTAATTTGTCCATTTAATTTATGAGTTACAAAATCACCAATTTTGGTGGTTTTATACATTAATTGTTTATGTTTATGTTATTATAATGTTATACAATTTTTTTACATTTATAATGTTCATTAACATAATTTAAATTCATAATTAAATTGTCCATTTAATTTATGATTTACAAAATCACTAATTTTGGTGGTTTTATGCATTAATTGTTTATATTAATGTTTTTATATTGTTATGCAATTTTTTTACATTTATAATGCTCCCTAACATAATTTAAATTCATAATTAAATTTCCCATTTATTTGGTAAGTTATAAAATCCCCAATTTTGGTGATTTTATACATTAATTGTTTATGTTTATGTTATTATAATGTTATACATTTTTTACATTAAAATGCTCACTAACATAATCTAAATTCGTAATTAAATTGTCCATTTATTTGCTAAGTTGTTAAATCACTAATTTTAGTGGTTTTATGCATTAATTGTTTATGTTAATGTTATTATAATGTTATGCAATTTTTTTACATTTATAATGCTCCCTAACATAATTTAAATTCGTAATTAAATTGTCTATTTAATTTATGAATTACAAAATCACCAATTTTGGTGTTTTATGTTTTAATTAATTATGTTAATGTTTATTATAATGTTACGCATTTTTTTAAACAGGTCTTTATTGTATCCTAATCTGTACAAGCTAGTGAAGGTTTGTTACTCTTACTTGTTTCAAAAATAATGAACAACCCAGTCGTTCTTGTTATGAATTCCTAAAACATATGTATTACAATTTATCACTTATTATCTTTCTTAATTGTTTATGTAGATGGTCCAGTAATTTCAGCGCCAATCGGCTGTGGTGGAGCCCGAGGACAATGAATTCTTCACATACCAGTCCACTCACATATCAGCAGCTCTTTTTTCAGATGATCCGGTATGTTGATACGGCGTTCAACTTTAGTACATTGTGTTCTATATTTACATTGGATCATGACTTTTTGAAATAAGTCTAACCATGGCATGTAGGTACAGCAAAATATAAAATACAACAAGAGGAAGTTGTGTTCCTGAAATCTGGAAGTAGAGCTTCCATACTATGCCCTTCATCATTACATCGGAGAAGCTGGTTTTCTGGGGTAAGCATTTTTTAGAATCAAGGCTGACAGTGCTATCGTCAGCGCACTTATTGAAAGATGGAGACCAAAGACTCACACTTTCATGATGCCTTTTGATGAGGCAACTATTACTTTGAAGATGTACATAATTTGTTTGGGATGAAGGTGGAAGGAGATGTCGTCGTTGTTCGGATGAATCAGCCTGTTACAGATTTGTGTGAAGAATTGTTAAGTTAAAGACCGGAACCTAATTCAATAAGAGGTTACAAGATTTCGCTGCTGTGATTATAGAGAACATTCGAGATCAGCAGCGATGATAAGAATGCCTTCAACAATTAGCCAGATGCGGTCCATCAGCGCTACGCAAGAGCATGGATCATGCGGATGATCGGTGGGATGTTGATGCATCAGTTATGACAGTCGCATCATGGACTGTGACTATCTGAAGTAGTTGAGAGATTTTTCTGAGTGCGGTCAGTACAATTGGGGGTCAGCACTATTAGTGCACACCTATCGTGGGTTGTGCAATGTTACACAGTTTGACTCTGCAAATATCAATGTAGGCACTAAGTTGATTACATTGTGGGCATATGCCAGACTCCCTACCTTTTTTCAAGTTTCAAAAAGGGATATTAATACAGAAGACGTGATCGGTTACGCGTAAGTGCGAGAAATAATATATTACATTTAATTTAATAATTACACTGTACTTCTTATCATTATGTTTTTATAAGCTTTTTATGTGTTCACTTGTAGTTGGGATAATCCAAGGGTGAAAACAAGTAAGTTGCAGGACGCTTGTGCTGTCATTGATTCTATCCCAGCTCCACCCACTAATGATCACGTAAGTATTATTGTATTACAAACATATTAACAATTACTTAATTCCTAAGATTTATGCGTCTTAAATATTTATTGTTATTTAATTTTTCAGTGGGTTGACAACCATACAGTGATGCCCCACTAGAAACAGCCGTTGTAGTCGTACCATTAATCCTTAACATCATAGTCGAGGGGCATCAGCTGGATCGGGTGATGAGACAGTTTGGACGTGATCAACCGATACCAGCATTGTCACTGGATTGTGACAAGCTGCGAAGTCAAAAGCGAACCGGCCGGATGGAGGTGGACTGGGGCAATGTGAACGTCAGATATATCGAGCGATGAAATGAAAGAATTTACAGACGTATAAGGCTCGTAGATTACCAGTTCGTAGTTCCTTTGACAGTGCACTCCGAGTACATGCAGTGGTATTATAAACACAGTGTAAGGTGGTACACAAGCGAGGCACGAAGACAGGCCATACTGGTAAGCATATTAATTGGTTATTTTTAGCACTTATTATTTCAACTATAGTTACAAGGTTGAACTAATTTTATGAATACATGATTATGTTCGCAGACTAATGGCTTAGAGCAGATCCGGCACTATGACTCTATTGTAGGTGACTACGCCGGCTATTTGTCACAGCAAACAGGTGTATCGTCCCATCAGCGTTACGCTCATTACTAGACTCCTGTTGATCATCATGCCCCACCTCCAGTGGTCATTTACCAGCCTCCCTTTTCGTGCAACGATAATCCAAGTAGAAGGGAAGCACGAAGAAGACCAAGGAGTGAAGTGCGCCAGACCCCCCAGGCTCCAGTAGCTGATCCCGTACTGGAAGTTTTTCAACAATCAAGCTGGACATATCCCAGACAACCGTCGTTCCCGAGTGAATATGAAAGTGTGTGGGAACGCCCGTACCGCTCTGACCCCAGCACATAGGAATCTTCACAATACGGTGGTCAGACGACCCAGGCTACACAGTAGGGGAACGACCGAACAAACATGATGGCATGGACAAACTAGCCAGTATGATACAATTGGATTGGAGGATTCTAGCACTTATGCTTACCATACATTGGCTGACCCATAGACTACGATTAACCCTTGGGAAAACCCATATACCAGCGTTCCTAGTACTAATGCGAGGAGTACACAACAAACAAATGTCAGTTGGGATCAGCGTCTATATACATCCACATACTCAGATCTATACGGTCATTTGTCAGCTGGTTATGAGTAGATTTTTGTCCCTACAAGGGAAGGGTCCTCGCGGTCTAGCAGTAGATAGGTGCCGACCACACAGACCGAGCAATCAGCGCATATGAACACTACCTTTGTCAACCTAAACGTTGAAGATGATAATTCAGACGACGATAGAAGAAGGCAGTTAGGCCTGTGGGGGCAATCCACAACATCCATCCCTCCACCGCCTGCAAGCACATGGGACATGACCCTCAGGAGACCTGATTCAATGAACCCGCCACAGAGACTGTAACACCCCTACTAGTTCGGCTCCTAATTATCCTATAAATGTCGCACATATAAATAAATCGCAGCGGTAAATAACAGACTGTCGCTCTAATCACTGTTATCACTCGCCCATACGGGTGATAACGAATTACCTGATAATCAACTTGCGAAACGTATTCCCACAGTGACCACAAGAGATAGATAGTAGTACTTAAACAATTTAAAACAAATCCAACAACAACCGATTATTACAGACCGTACTCGTGAGCATCTAACCAAAATACACCTCAGTTTACACAACCCGAGTCCAAGCAACATTAGTATCAAACCGTACCAAGTTCTAACCAACAGTAATATCACAACCGTCGCGCCCCGCGTCGACCCACCAACTAATCTCCTGAAATAAAAATGGTTTGTGGTATGGAATCAGCCCCTGCTGAGTATGTAATCACATGCCCCGTCATGCCTCCTCAAACCCCTCAATTAATTGGTCGAGAGCATGAGAGTCGTTACATGCAATACCGTTTTAATATTTAAACTGTAAAACATTTAACAGTAATATCCATACAATAACACAACCATCAATACACATAATATAACCACACAGTATAACCAATGAACAACAAGGCGAAACAACGAGAACAACAACAAGTATTAATTCCCGTCCATGGTGTAGAAACCAATATTGTTCGCCACTGTACAAGTCTCAACTGTATTAAGTGTTCAGTTATAACTAGTGACAACGTCTCGTTAAAACGACGAGTCTCTAAATTACCCATATATTATGGGGGTCACCCACGGCAGTAGCCACTCCAGCGGTAGAGTCTCCGACCAACGAGCCATTCTAGCTCACGGGAAATTTTCTTGATACTTACGGACCCGTACGCGGACATCCTGGTATCGTTTTTGTGATCACAGCGCACCAAGAGCCACATCCTCTTAGCTTTATTATCTTTCCTTTAATTAATTATACCATCGCATCGCATTACCAAATTTTAACACAGCAGACTAAGGTCATTAGTCCAATCCGGAGTCTGTAAACTCGGGATCCAGTGTTAGATACAAGAGCGGCGTTTAGAAAGGCCAATGCTCCGTATAAAAGTCTCGGAAATATATATATCTTATTATCCTAGTGCTACAACGTTTTTTTGACGATCCTTATAGTTCATATAAGATAGCACCACAGCCGCTAGTTCGTTTTATATATAGGTTCATATATACGAACCAATACTGTTAACTCAACAACAGTAATTAATAAGCAGCTATAAATATACAGTTCATGCATATTAATTAACACATTCAGACAAACAATCTTATCACAGATCACACAAAAGTCTGAACTGAGGAAGCCCTCAGAGACAATCAGAGACACATAACAACATACCGTTCACCCTGATTGTATTACGGTGGAGTATGAATCAGCTAGATCCGATGCTCCGTGTGTCGTCTCTAACAGTCTAAACATTACATAACGCTACTGATTAGCATCCCGTATAACAACATAACTCTACGTACCCCGTACCGTCACTAACACCTCCGGTTAATCCCCCGTTATTAACTGTCAACGTTTGTCGGGTTTACGGCTTAACTCGAGATTTGGAAAAATGTTATATTACATGCATAGTCTTGTCTCGTATATTATATACTTATTGTTGAACTTTGTTATCGCATGTAACTTAATGTATATTTGCATATCATATAGTTTGTTTCTATATTGCATGTATGATTCTTTATCATGTATTATATCTCCTTAGTATTTATTTTTCTAAGGTTTGTTTTTTTTTCCAAGTTCAATGTGGTATAATTCATATGTAAACAATACTTTGAATTATGTAAATCCTTATTATTCCATGTATACTCCTAACATTAGAATTCCATATCCAATGTTTGCAATTCTTTTTCCTTTCACCTTACATCATTTTAAATTATGATAATACATGGTTATTAAACCATATTATATTTTCCACCATAACATATATTTATTTAATACATGTATTATGGGACTCTTTATTATATGGTAAGTCTTAATAATATATATGTCCATTCTTTTAATGAATACCTCTTATATTATAAATGTTATAACTCTTATAACATTAAAAACCATATTATAAATTTCATTTTAAAATGTTAATATTTCCGAACAGCACCTATTATCTTAAGTATTTACAAATCCACCACATAATTAATATAATGTTATATTATAGCTATATAACATATATTATGACATTTAAGTCATTAAAACAATTATAACCTATAGTTATATTTTGTTATAAATACCAAACAAGCCCCTTATATTCTCGGCTTTCATCATATACCACTAAACTTCTATAAATCACAAATCAACCCCAAACTATATTTCATTGTTACACTTATTATATAACCTTATATTATAATCCTTAAACCTTAATATAATTATAACCTATAATTTTTAAAGGCTATAATTTTCGAGCAGACCCTAGGACTGTTTTAATTAAATTCCCACCACCCAACTTTGTATATTTACCAAACCTTCACAATTTTAATACATAGTTTTCTAATGCCATTAAAACTATATTTATACATATATTTATAAAATCTTATATATCTCCAAAAATTACCAAACTATACCAAAAGGTTATAAATATTATTCCTAACCTTATACTTTCTATAAATCTCGATTTTTACCCATTTGTACCCATTTGTAACAATGTCATAAAATATCATATATTATACTTATATAATTCATATAAACTCCAAATTCAACCAAATAAACTTCTAAAAATTCCTAATAACTTAAGGACTGTACTAAATCCCATTTAGTACCCCAAAGTTTCGGAAATCACATTATAGCCCCATTTCTTATAAATCTTTTACAATTTAATAACTATCTTAATATAAGGTAGTATTTTAATTTCTTAAATTCTCCAAACTTGGTCAAAGTCTCCTATATAGTCAGCTTTGACTTCTAATACCAAATTGGACCCAAACTCTCGTAATTACCAAACATACCCTATACTTTTCTATTTTTACAATTTTGACACAAAACTTTATAAAATGTTATAATTTTATTAAATTCATTTAAAAACCCTAAATTCCTCTAAATTAAGCCGACGACTTTATATTTTACTAATAATTATGGTTTGGCCCCAAACTTAATTATATAAGCATAAATCTAACTAAATAAGCTTATAAACTTAAATTAAAATGGCCTAATGACATGGCCTTATTACAACTTTGCTTTATAACATAAAATTACACATAAATTGCTCAAAATATAGTATAAGCTCACGGCCTTGCTGTAGCTTAATTATTTTTCCACATAATGTCATAATTTGACCATTATGTTAATTAAATCACTAAATGACTAGCTTAATT
>CM041778.1:51274257-51313338 GCA_023374045.1 Limonium bicolor
CATTTTATTTAGATTTGTGTCTTTGGTTGTACCTATGTCATTCATGTTCACTCATTAAGTAGAGGGAAATTAGATCCTCGTTCAATTAAGTGCATTTCTTGGCTGTTCCCCAACTCATAAGAGGTATAAGTGCTACATTCCTCCTACCCGCAAAACTTATGTAACTATAGATGTTACTTTTTAAGAGGAATTCCCATACTACCTTGCTGCTTACGCTTCTTCGACCAACACTCCATCTCCTCCCGAGTCACCATTCTCCTACATCTTTGATACCACCACCTTCCTCCACTACCCCAAAGTCAACCCTTACCACAGGATATACAAAAGTCTTCACCTAATATGGAATCTCCATCTAACCCGGACTCACTGCCTCCTATCACACTGGTATATTCAAGGCAACATAGTTATAGGTTACTTCGAACTCGGAACTAATTGTCTGAACCAAGTGTTAATCCCACCCCTGCTGCCACCAATCCTGATCTACATCAACCTATTTGCTCTTCAACAAGATACTCACAAACAGTACTAAACTGTCTCTTTATCCCTTGCTGAATTTCATATCTTGTGACAATTTTTCTCCATCTCATGCTATGTTTGTCAAAAGTCTCAATCAAATTCCCACTCTAGACATTGTCTCTGAAGAACTAGCAAAAAGAGAATAGAGAGATGCTCTGTAGGAAGTGTTCAAAGCACTTGAAAAAATAATACGTGGGATATTATTGACAAACCCGTTGGCAAGAATGTTGTTGATTGCAAGTGAATATTTACACTCAAGTACAATGCTGACAGATCACTGGAATGCTGCAAGGCAAGATTGGTAGTGAAAAGATACACACAGACCTATGGGATTTACTATCAAAACACCTTTACCCCTACTGCAAAGCTGAACATAGTTCGCATCCTATTGTTTTTGGCCACTAAATGTCTTTCTTCACGATGACCTGCACGAAGAAATATATATACGAGTTCCTCCAAGTTTTAGTGTTGCCAAAGATTCCACAAAGTCTAGTGTCTCAAGAAGGTTCTCTATGGCCTCAAGCAATCTCCACGAGCATGGTCGGAACGATTTACCAATGTCGTATATGTTGCTGGCTAAGCATAGTCAAGGCAATCATACTTTATTTGTCATTCATTCTAGCCCACGGGAAATGATCAACAAGAATGTCGTCGATTAAAGAAGCAACTACAAGCTCACTTGAGATCAAGTCACTTGGCTCCCTAAAATACTTCTCAGGCATTGAAGTTGCTAACTTATCTTATGGAATCTTCATTAGTCAACAACAATATATTACTGATTTTCTAATTGAATTAGAGAAAAAACAGATGTTGACTGGTTACTTCACCAATGGATCCAAATCATAAGATGGGAGAAGCTTTGGGTGAGCCGAAAGTTGATGCCTATGTTCTAGAGCTGCCCATGGTAGGTTAACCGACTTATTCGGTTAACCACTTTCAGTTTACCGAGTCTTCGGTTTTCTAAAATTCAATTCAATTATCATTCCATTTAGATCGGTTTATCGGATTTAGTTAACCGTTTTTTTTTGTCAAAGATTTAGTTAACCGTTTAATTTGGATTTCTAATCCAATTCCATTACCGTTTTGTTTGAATCGGTTAACCTTTAATTCGGATCAGTTTTATCAGTTGAACTTGTAATTGTATACTTTTTTTATTGGAGAGAGTCATACCATTAATATTATAGTACAACATTGATCATTCACCTAAATCATGAGTGACAAATCAAACACATGTGACAATAAAAATATAATAATATGTATATTCTCTCAATAGCTACATTAGTTAATATATACAGTAAACATTAATATTTCAGGTTTTTTATTGTTCACATAATTTTTTAACCACAGTTAACATAGTGGTTAACCGTTTTGGAAAATTCAATACCATTACCGAAATTGAAACAGGTCAATTTACACGGTTCGGTTAACCATACCATAAGAACCGGTATTAACTTGAAAACAGCTACGGTTCATTTCGGTTTCGGTTAGACGCGGTTCCAGAATTTCTTGGGCAGTGCTACCTATGTATCAACATTTGTGTGGTAACTATTTTACCTTTCTCATACTGGTCTACACATTACCTACGCACCGAATGTCCCATTCATGCATGATCCAAAAAAACCATATCTTGAGGCAGCTTATAGAATACTTCATTATTTAAAAGGAGCACTAGGAAGAGGATTTTTTTTAAGGAAGAAATTAACTCTCCAAGTCGTCAATGATGCTGATTGCAGTAGTTCCCTTGTTGATAGACCTTCTACTACTAGCTACTACATCTTTCTAGTAGAAATATAATCACTTGGAGGAGTAAGAAATAGAATGTACAAACTCGATCATCTGTAGAATCTGAGTTAAGAGCCCTTGCTCACAGATTTTGTGAGCTATTGTGGGTTCAGATCATCCTGTCTGAGTTGCAGATTAAACAGGAAGGTCCAATGGAGCTAAGTAGTGATAACATGCCAAGTATAGCCCACAACCCATCTCAACATGATTGAACTAAACATATTGAAGTTGATCAACACTTCATCAAAGAGGAGATAGAAGAAGGGTTGATCAAGCTTGATTATGTTGCTTCAAAAGAGCAAATAGCAAATTGTCTTCACTAAGCCCCTTCATGGTACTCTCTCATGTTCTTAATAGATGATTTTTTGGCTCTTCACATTATTTTCAAAATATAAGATGTTTTAGTTTTTTTTGTCCTTTACTTTCCAACTCTACTCCTCGTATTTTCACTCACAATCAATTTACTCCAATTTCCTATGCAAAAAATAAGGATAAAATGGTCTAGTTTTTTCCTTCTTAATTCGTGAGCCCAGAGCTAGAAAATCATCTATTTAAACAGGAAGGAGTACAAGATTTCACAACCTCATTACCAAGCCAGGAATGCAGAACATCTACCGTCCAACTTGAGGGAAAGTGTTATTATCCCTATACCGAACAACATAATTAATCTAGGAAATAGTTTTTATTGTTCTCTCTATGATTAATAGTTGCTAGCTGTCTGTTCTGCTAATATTCATTTATGTCTGTTCAGATGTTGTATGTTACCTAGACAGTCACTTTCTAGAAGTCTCCCATCTCCTTGATAGTTCCTCTATAAACATAGGATTGTATATCTCTTGACAACAGAATTAAGATACAACATAATACTTCAGCAAACTTCACTTTGTACACATAATCACTACACGGAGTTTAAAATAGAAACTGCAACCGCCAAGAAAATGTTGAAACATAGTTATACATGTAAACTTACAACTTTAACTTCCTTCTCTGAACCACTTTTTGGATCATGGAGATATCCTCTGTCATTATAGTTTTCTAACCATAATTGTTCCTTCTTTCCAAGACTTGATCCACATACTTCACAAGCCTGTCAAAAGTAGGGCAATGACATGAACTACATAGAATGCTATTAAACACCAGGTGGGAGAGAATGGACAAAGACAAAACCTCCTTCACTCCAGCCCTCTGAGTTCTCTGGACAGGAGCTTTTGTATTACAGCAGGAAGTACACATTACAACATCACTGAGTTTCTGCCACAATATCACACCCATCAGAATGGTTATGCTTAATACAAAAAGATGTTTGGAATTCAATACCCAAGAACATTAATCATAGGACACATTTTTCAGTGCAAACAATAGTATACATTGTTAGTCCATATCATTGGATATTTTTGTTCGTTCTCATATGTTCATCCTTTTCAAGGGAGCGACTAATAATAAAATAAAACCCTTGTAAAAGTTGGAATTATCAAGGTGAACTTTTTCATGAGAAAAAGCCCCAAACCTAATGCTTTAATAACCCATCACAACACTACAATGATCCATTAGGTATTTCACATAGAATTAAGACTTGTAAAACTAATGATGGCCACGGGTTAGTTCTGACTTGGTTCCGGTTCCAGACATTCGGATTTGGATTCAGTCCTGACTAGTTCCGAGGCGGTTCCGTTCCGATTCCTAGGGTGTGTATTTGGCTTCAGATTCATTTAGAAACCGGTTCCGATTCCAATTCCAGTTCTAGTTCGGTTCTAGATTTGGAACCAAATTTGAACTTTTTCAACTTTTTTGATGTTTTCAATTTTTTAAAAATATTAATATAGGAGGTGGAATTAACAGTCGTATTGACCGGTTCCGAGGCGATTCCTCCGATTCTGATTCCTGTTCCTATTCTTCGTATATTCTTACACCAAATGTACTGATTCCGGGTCGGTTCCGTAGGGTGTATTCGGATTCGCTTCGGTAAGTACGGTTCCAAACCAGCTCCGCTTCCAATCGGTTTTGGTTCAGTCCTAGCAGTTCCGGTTGGATTCGGAACCGTTGGCCGCAATTAATGATAACGGTCAAGATCATGCTTCAATCCACATAATAGAAAAGAAAGTAAAAAAACCATAGGCTCTGAGAAGTGCCTTACCAAATTATGCAACACGTTGGACTATCAAACTTTTGCAGTTAAGAGTCAACTATTGTAAAATCCATTATCAGTAAAAAGAAAGAAACATGACGGACATTACAAAATGGAAGTGAAAACAGGTAAGTTAGATGTAAATAGACAAATCCAAAGGATGACATGAAGGTTAGAAGCTGCCTAGCAGGGTCAGATCAGTGAAGATTTGCATTTTGTAGGAGGGATAGCTGAAGACAGATAAAGAGACTACCTTAATCCTTTTAGATGGGCGTTCCTTTGAATCCTGTCCATCTGAACCTTGCAAACAGAATCCCGATTTCTTCACACTCAAAAGAGACAGAAAATCAAGAATACGATTCACAGGGACTGTAACCTACAATTCAATAAGGTTCCATCAACATTCTATTAAGATTCCCTGAAATTATATAATAAGTGATATATACCATCAGCTAGATGTACATAGAGCTAGAATCAGGTATGACTGCATGTCCAGTGGAACATGGCTGAACGTTGACAAAGTAATTAATGTTATTATCATTTATGACAAACAAACACGACAGATGAACCTTCCTCTACTCTTGATTAAAAAATTAGCATGTAGGGACATCTTGGAGCGCCTATTTGCTAAGGTGCACTTCAGAAATGTGCAATATCTTTTTTAGTATTTCAGGTCTTCTTCAATTTCCAACTTCCCTTCCTTTGCCTTGTGCTTCACATAATAGCTTCAAGGCCCCTTTACACCTTGGTGCGGGTCATACCTTTAAAACCAAGCGACTACTACTACAAACAATACAAAGTCAAATACAGTGGGCAAGAATGTAAATACAGTAGACTAGAATGCTGATGGGACTACTCAAGGACATACAAAGACAGGGTGAAAACGATGACCTGTAATCAAGAAAGGCCAAAATGAAACAAGAATGAAAGGCACACACTTCATTTAACACCACCCGAAGATGAGATGATATTCAGACACCACCAATTAGCTCCAAAGCCCCAGATAGGCCCAATTCCACCACTGGAACACTACTGTTCTAAACTAAGCAATCAATATCACATGGATAGTTCGACATAAGAAATATTTGTCGGTTTAACATCATAACGACAAGTGAACGTAGACCATCACTTCAAGTAACAAAACAGTACAGATACCTTTGACAGCAAGGAAATGTACCTCATCAACTTCCTTTGTCAAGGTATCCAGACATCGCCTCAACAATGGCTTGAGCAACTCTAGCTTCTCCTCTGAAATTGAATTTTCGATGATATCTATAAACAAGCGCTTGGATTTATTGCGATTACAAACACCCTGAACGTTACCATTCTCGAATGTGTTTGCTTCACCAGATGAAGATGACAGTAAATCCGCAACTTCCCGCGCAAATAAACCGAAAAAATCAGGCCCTGAACTCGTCGGCCGATCGGAAGCTTCCGACATCATTCGGAGTTCAAAATCTGAAAGTTTGATCTTGTGACGGGAGACGGATAAAAGTTCCTCGGTGATAACAGGGAAGATTGAAGAGAGATTAGACAAAACGACAGGCGTCGGATCAGGCTTAGAAGGGTAGAAATCCGCTTTCGAGCAACTCCATATACACTGAAAGGTTGCGAGAGAACCCGCGCATGATGGCAACCGTAAAGGGAGTAAGGTAGCGAGCAAGGCTAAACTCCTGTTTATTTGTTAGAAGCGTGGGGAGGCGAGCGGCCGGAAAAAACGGAGAGTGGCGAGGCGAACGGCCGGAAAAAGAAAAGGAAAGAAGAAAAAAAAAAGAAAAGAAAGAAAGACAGCAATCGCACAAAGGTAACATTATTGATATATTTATAACAGTGTAGTATTTTCTTTTCGAAACAATAATTGATATCTATTTTGACCGACATACTTATGATATATTTATAAGTATTACTATTTGATAAATTTTGTCCAGATACATCTGTAAAACATATATTTTAAATAGGAGAAAATATATTTTTTGATTTCATTTAGTACCACATATATATATATAGTTTAGAAATTATATGACAAAGTAAGTAGAATAGGAACGCAGTTACACTATGATGGTTCTAGATAAAATAGTAGGTATATGGTTCATCAGTGTAAATATTTAATACAGAGGAAAAGTTTCCTACCAAAAAAAAGAATTAATGTTTAAGATCTAAAGTATATTTCGTTAAGATATTTGTTGAAAAATCCACTTTATAAAGATAAAGAAACATACCTGATAAGAAACATACCAAACAAGAAAAATTAGATGTGGATAATTATGAATAACTCGATAGTTATTCGTTAGTCCGGCAAAAAAAGTACCAATCAAACAAAACAACCCCGATCATATTTGGACGACAACTTGTCCAATATTGAATTGATCTCCGAGGAGATTGGAAAACTTTGCTTGATCCCCTTCACAACTGATACACAATCAAGCTTCACATCCAGCGCATGTAAATCCCAGCATCACTATTATTCACTAGAGCTGAAAAAACACAATCAAAGCCAACCGACATCAGCGGATTGCAAGGGTTAATCAATTATGTGGGTGTTTAATTTAGAGTAACTTATTACCTTTTATGTCGATTGGTTTTGGTTAAATACATTGACAGCTTTTTCTAAAGTTGAATAATCCGAGGCTAAGCGACTAATACACTATTGATACACTAGCAAGTTTGTAACCATGGCAACCTTATTTCAGAATTTCATGCATCTTATGTCATAACTACTGCTGTTATTATTTTATTGGTCGTGTTAGTATAAATTTCGTGTTTATTCATCTTTGTTGGGTCCGGCCCAACCTAAACTTGTTTAGTTTGATCCAAGGTACTTTTCATGCCCAATTTATTGCTAGCCAGTTGGGCTAATATTGGTGACCTTAGAATAGCTTATAAGTCACCATTTGTTTCTGGATTCAAGAGTCTAGTTCAGGCTCATAAATCTGTCCGTCTCTTCATAAAAGCTTTAGGACTTATTCATAGTTGTCGTCCACATTAAGGTCATAGTACTCGAGGGTCGTAGTACCATTTTGTGGGGGACATCTCTCCAGATTTAAAAAAAATTCAAACCACCCATAATTTTCAGATTAAAATTCACAATCAATGATCCAATTTATAAGTAAAAATTCCAAAAAAAAAGGAAAGGAAAATGAGGGCTTCCCAATTTCAAAAAACTAATTCAAAAAAAACATAAGCCCAATCCAAACCTATTCAAAAAACTCAACCAGCCCAAATATGCCCACATTTCAAAGCTCAAACCCAAAGCTCAATTCTAGGGCCAAACCCAAAACCTAATTCAAGGCCCAAACCCAAGCCCAATTCTAGACCCAAACTCGAAGCCCATGTCTAGGCCCAAACCCAAAGCTCAATTCAAGGTCCAAACCCGAAGCTTAATTCTGGGCCCAAACTTAAAGCCCATTTTTGGACCACAACCCAAGTCAACCCATTAGCTCAAATATGGCCCACTAGCCCAAATTCAGCCCAATTCAACTCAAAAATCAACCCGACCCAACTCTACTTCAAAATCAGTCCAAAAATCAATTCAATTCCAATTCAATTTCAATTCAAATCCAATTCAACTTCAAATCAAAATCAGTCCAAAATTCAACACAATTCCAGTCCAATTTCATTCCAATTCCAATCCAAAAGCAATTCATTTCCAATCCAATCTAATTCCAACTTCAATTCGATCCCAATTCAATTCAGAAAAATTAATATCATTTCAATCCTAATTCAATTCAAAAATTCATTTAAAATTCTAATTCACTAAAAAAAATTCATTTCAATCCCAAATAATTCCAAACGTCATAAATCTTAAATTCCTTAAAACTTCAAACTTCTCAAAATCTCAAATACCCTTACTCTGATTATCTCATGGACTCAGATCATCTACCAAATTCCTATTTCCCTCACACTCCGAATGTCTCACAGACCCGAGCATCTCACAGACTTCACCATCCCAAGGCTTCGAATGTCTCGCAGACCCGAGCGTCTCACAAACTTTGTCATCTCATGATTTTAAATGTCTCATAGACCCGAGCGTCTCACAGACTTCGATATTTCATTCCTCCCACCATTTGAACATTTGACTGTCTCACAGACCTGAGTGTCTCATAGACTACAACATCCCACACTTCAAACATCTCAACATGATTCAAGCATCTCCTAATAACACACAAATCTCGAACAACATTCAAGTACTTTCATAATCCACAAACTTCCGCATTTCACAAACTTGGACTTTTCCAAATCATGAATTCTTCTAAAATCTGTTGAGCTCCATAAATCTTAAACTCCCTAAAATACTAATTTTCTCAAAAAATCAAAATTTCCAAAACCCCAAAAACCGTGAACTACGTAAGGTCTAATCTCAACAGGGAGTTGAGTACATAGGCAGCCCAGCCAGGGTGCGACCCATTGCAACCAAAAAACCTCTTTTCCAACTCTAAGGTGTTATTCATACCTCTTAAAACACTAAAACCTTCTTCGGCTCCCGTGAAGTTCAAGCCATTAGACTCCAAGTCTTGTGTATTCATTCAACCTCAAACTTTTTCCAAATAATTCCTTACTCATTCAAATCCAACAATTCTTCTCTTGGCACTAGCTTGGCAAAAAGCTCACCTAATCTTTCATTATGTATCCAATCAACTCTCTCACACTCATTAACCCTTCTCGGCGCTAGCTTGGTAGAAAAGCTTGCCACTTCAAACCCTTTCTTCTTATTCTATCTTCTCTCCTAATCCTTTTCTAGTGGCCCTACAAATGAATCTCTCTAAAAGGTTTTGAAAGAAGACAATCCCCACAAATGGAGACCATGGTTTCCTTGGGCACCATCTGAAGTTGTGGTCGTTGTCACTTCCAAGGGGTGTAACCCAATACGAACCCACACAGGATCTCTGTAATGGCCAGATAAGTCCTATCCAATATCCATAGGCAACAATTTCACAGTCAACCAATGGTTCTTACAACCTTCCTTCCCTTTCCTTCCTAGTATATTTAGGTCAAACTAGGTGTGCGACTCTAGTCGATTTCCGCCTATAGGGCATAAGTCCGTGTGGAGCCCAATGAGAGCAAGTGTAGTGCTCCCTAGCATTCCCCTTAAGCTTTCTGGGAAAGACAGATGATAAAGTAGGTATTTGAAGGATGTTAGAATAATGGGTTTTCACCCTCCACAAAATGACAAATTTTAGGATCTAGGCTTTTTAGTCAAGAACGATTTAGATAGGAGCTTAAGTAATTAAACCAACATCCATATACCCGAGTTCGAATCCCCTACCCCATCAGTGTCTATGTGACTTAAAAAAAAGATGAAGAGGGATTTCACGGGCATGAACTGACTTTGTTGTCTTTATAGCTAGACTTAATTATACATATTCCTTTTCTCTTGTGTTCTATTGGTGTATGTTTCTAAAATGCTTCGTGACTATAAATTATTAAGCCAATATATTTTATGGAAGTTTCAAAGCTTCAATTCACTTCTCGGCCTTGGGACTTCTTATTTTACGTGGTGTAACTGAATCTTTCAGTGTGATATCTTGAAAATTTTACTCTCTTAGAAAGAAAATTTCCTTTATTACTTTATTGACTCAATTTCACTTCATATTGTATTTTCTTCGTTTTCACTCTCACCTACCCCATTTTTTTGAAGCCATTTATGTAGTATTAATAAAGCAATATTACATAGTTTGAGGTTTTGGCCTACCTCGAGACAAGCCAGTTGCGAGAAACATTTAGAGCTTGAAAGAGAAGTTTCAACACGGTCTTAGTGTGATTTCATTATATATACATATATATATATTCTTTGTTTACTATGAAGTGATATTGTTTTCGCATATCTTTTTTTTCAACTATTTACTTGATCTAAGATTTAGTTGCATCTGTCACATTATATATGTATCTTAATATATTATCTCTTTCAGTGTGTTTCATCCTTGAAATTCATATATGTGTTTAGTCTTATGCAAAAACCATAAACTTGTGAATTATTGTTTACATTTGTTTCGTCTCTAGTTTGGATTAGATGAAGTGTTTACTAATATTGTTTTTGTGGACTCGTCTTGTGAAGACGAAGACCTTGTTTATAGATCAATGAGATTCAATCTTTATTGAAGATATATTGTTAATCCCTAATATTTTGATTGTCAAACTTAAGATCTGAGTCAAAGACACAACTGGAAGAGCCTAGAATTGACTTAAAGTGTGGAGCATATAAGGCGGCTAAAGCACTTATCAGACTATAATTAATTAAGATTAAAGCGATATAGGTTGTTACGATATTATCTATCTTTTAGATATTATCTAATTATCTTTAAATCCAAGAGATATTCTCTTAGGTTGTATAAATATGTAGTATAAGGCATTATTAGTGTGTGGTTTTTTTATGAGAAAACAAATATGACTTTGATAGAGCTTGTAATTGTGAGGATTAGGGGAATTTGTAATTCAATTGGGTAAAGGGTGAGAGATTGAATTATGTGAGTGATCAGTCAAGAAGGTGTTCTTGATGTGTTTTATGTACACCAGTATGATAAGTCAGGAATTTACCTATTTCTAAGGGTCTTTTGAGACCCAATTTGTTATCATTTACTGCTAAATTCCTGTCTTATGAGTGATTTTATGTTTTTTGTTGCAGTTGTCTTCTTTTATGGTTTTTGTGTGCTTTTTCAGGTATGTAATCTCAAAGAAACACTTTCATGTCATTGTTGGAGATCATAGTTTTTCAAACAAGCTAAAGCCAAGGAAAATCATCATCGGACCAATTTCAAGCTCGGTCCGGGACCTAACTATGGAGCAAGGACCCGGATCACAAGTACTCAAATCTCTAATTGAAATGTTGTATGGTCCGGGACTTGGTGGAGTAGTGAAGACCCGGACCACATGTAGCTCAACTCTCAATTGAAAGATTTAGTCCGGGACTTGGTGGAAGGTTGAAGACCCGGACCACAAGTACACTCCATTCTCGACTGAATTAAAACCATGATCCGGGACTTAATTCAGGAGCAGAATCCCGGACCACAAAGAGGAGCAACTCTCGAGTCCCTATTTCAGACATGGTCCGGGACCTTAAATAGGACCTAAGTCCCGGACCAAATGGCTGAGTCAGAGGTCTGTAGCGCCGCATTGAAAAGAAGAGAATTATCTCTTCTTATTATAACCACCGCCCATGCACTACGAACCTTTCCAACCTCATTTCCACTGCTACTCCAGCAATAACAATACCCACGTTAACCACCTACAACTCCACTAATCTCCCTAAATCCAAAAACACCAAAACCACCAACCATCGCACTCACTTCTATCTTGCTACCCATAAGCTTCTGCTTTCCAACCCAGCACCACATGCTACGTACTCATCCCCAAGTGCTATAAATAGAACTCATTTCCTTCATTCAAAACACACAACATCCATCGGATATCTCCTCCCTCTCTTACACCATTCCACTTCCATCCATTTCCATCTCATTTCTCCACTATCCATCTAGTACGTAGTAGTTTTACTACTACTAATCACCTCATCCCATTATTTCCACCACCACCATTCACGTAACACCATTCACTCCTCCATCCACTATCCATTTCCACTCTCACTACACCACTATTTCCATTAAACCATACACAGCTACAGAAACCGGGAATACACAAGCAGCTGGAGATTGAGAGGAACTGCTGGTTGTGCACAGAGACTCCATCAACGAGCCTTAAAACAGAGTTTCTCCTTCTTTTTCTTCTTTAATGTTATTTACATATTGCTGCAGTATTTTCGTTTCCATGGCTGAGTAGTTTTCATAAATTTCGGTTTGCTATGTAATCCAAATTCTGAGGTTCCATTATCTTTGTGATTTACCATTTTAACAGATTAAAGTGTTGTTCCTTATTATTGTTATAAACTTGTGATCTGGCCAATTACTAGATTTTATCTGTTTATCTGCTTATAAGTGAGAACTGCGGTAGATAATAGACAACAAACAACACCGGTTAATTTAGAGATGGTAATTCCTCTAAGATATTAACTGATCATTAAACTGGATTATTCTTAAAGCTGTTAGCAATTAGTAAATTTGTAACGAGAGTTAAAATTTATTAGCTGTTGATTAGATTCCACCGAGCGGGAGACCGAACGTGGAATAATTCTGATCTAGGATTTTAATCTAGATGTTGGTAAACACACTGAAAAAGGAACCGAAGAAATTGGAGGAATAGTAAACCGGAATTTTCCCTTCTCATTAATTCAAAAACATCATTGTTTGCTCACTGTTACTCTTGCATTTATTATCCTTGTTCTTATTTACAGTTTGTTTCAGTACTTAGTAATTCAACAAACAAAACCCCCTGTTACTTGAGTTATTTTACTTTGTTTTGATCTTAAATATTAATTAAACTAAAACGCTGCCTCCCCTGGATTCGATAACCTGGAGGGACACTTCTAGGAAAACTTGCTATAATCGACCGGTATTCTTGCCGTTAGGTTTTTACCCAACAAGTTAATGGCGCCGTTGCCGGGGAGGCACGGTTGCTTAGTTTAATTTTTATTTTCTTTTTGTATTATCTCATTTAATTTTGTTCTGTTTTGTTTTATTTCCTTTGTCAATTTACTTAAGCTTTATGCAATTTATTTCTTATTTTTGATTCCAAGTATTATTCTAGTTCTGATTTTATTCAATTTTATCTTGTTGTTATCCTTTTTAGTTTTGTGCCATTTTATTTTGATCTTTTACAACTGCATTACTATCAGTTATCTGATCTTGGTTTATGGTTAAAACTCGTTCTGAAGGAAACCCTGAATTCGAAATCGAACCAGAGATAGATAGAGTAACAAGAAGGACTCGGAAGAGATTAGTGCTGGATCCTCCAATAGAGCAGGAGGTGTTCCTCAAAGATTCACCAACAGAAGAAATTCTAAACAACTCCTCAAGAACCAGTATGGAGAGGCACATGAGGGATTACACCCGCCCAAGCGTTGAAGGGCTTGTCTCACCAATAGTAATTCCTGCATTACCAGCAGGGGAGCATTGGCAGTTCAAAACGCATTATGTTACTATGGTCATGAATGCACCTCAGTTCAGCGGAACAATCACCGAAGATCCCAATGTCCACCTCACCACTTTCATAAGATTGGTGGGAGCTTGTTCTACATCAGCTTCACAGGAGGTGGCTAGACTGACTCTCTTCCCATTCTCCCTGAGGGACAGAGCTGCAGATTGGCTAAACTCTTTGACACCCAACAGTATCACCACCTGGACAGAGTTAGCAAATGCATTTTTGGCAAAATATTTCCCTCCTTCTCGGATGCTGATGATGAGAGGGGAGATCACCAACTTTAAACCGTTCACTGGTGAGACATTATCTGAGGCTTGGGAGCGCTTCAAAGGCATTGTGCGCAAAGTACCACACCATGGCTTGGGAGAGGAGGTAATTTTACAGTCCTTTTATAAAGATTTGGATCATTCTAGTCGGTTGTTGGTAGACACTTGTGCAGGAGGAAGCCTCATGGAGCTACCAATAGCCAGAATCAAGGAACTATTGGATACCATTGCCAATGCATCCAATCAGTGGGGAGGTGCGAGAACAGGAGAAGCAGCACCGAAGAAAACCGCTGGAGTCTATGAAGTGGATTCAAATACCTTTCTGGCCGCCAAGATGGAAGCAATGTCAAAGCAGTTTGAAAAGATGTGTGCTATGATGAAACCTCAGTCAAGCGCCGCTGTTGTGACCGATTCCTTCCCACAGTGTGAGTATTGTGGTAGAAGTCCCAACATGTGCCAGTGTACTTCTCAGCAAAATGAAGAGGTAAATTATCTGGGAAACAGGCAAGGGACCTTCTACAACAACCAAAACAATCAAGGATACCAGCAACAGAATCGTTACCAAGCTGGCGGAAACAGCAATTACAATCAGAGACCGCAGCAGCAATATAATTCCTCTTATCAGAAGCAGCCACTGCAGAATCAGCAAGTGCAGAATACAGGTGCTGGTGCGTCCTCTAGTATGGATGAAGTTCTGGCCAGAATGAATGATTTCATCACTGTCAATACCAAGAAATTCAATGAGCTAGAAGTTTTCAATCAGGAGCAGAGGACCTTCAACAATGATCAAAGACGTTCAATAGGAACATCGAAACTCAAATATCTCAGATATCACAGCAGTTAGCTCAGCGCCCTTTGGGTTCTTTACCCAGTCAGCCAGAACAGAACCTGAAGCACGCCAAGGCCATCACATTAGAAGTGGTACACAGCTTGAGCCGGTGATTCCTGAAATTGAAACTCCTCCCTAATGTTAAGCAAATGAAGAAACCACACCGAAGAGCTCTCAGGAGGAACCGGTTGAAAATGAGGTGGCTATAGTAAGACTTCTAAGACTTCCACACCTCCACGCCGCACAGTTGATTTAGCATCAGTGCCTTTTCCAAACCGGTTGAAAAAGAGAGACCTGGATGAGCAGTTTGGTAAGTTCTTAAGTATTTTAAGAAACTAACCATTAACATTCCCTTTTCTGATGCGTTAAAGCAGATGCCGATATATGCGAAGTTCATGAAGGACATCCTGTCCAATAGACGGTCCTTAGTGGAGAAAGATACTGTGCAGCTTACCGAGAACGTATCAGCCGTCCTTTCACAAAAGCTGCCACCTAAGCTTGATGACCCAGGTACCCCGGTCATACCTTGCGCGATAGGTAATGTGCAATGTGGTAAGGGTTTATGTGACTTAGGTGCAGTATTAACTTAATGCCCTATTCAATATATCTGAAACTTGGTCTAGGAGAATGTGAACCAACCCGAATCACTCTGCAATTAGCCGATAGGTCAATCATCCTACCTAAAGGGGTGGTAAGAGATTTAATTGTTTCGGTTGGTACTTTTGCTTTCCCTGCTGATTTTGTTATATTAGACATGGAGGAAGACAAGGTAGTACCACTTATCTTAGGTCGACCGTTCATGCGTACAGCAAGAACCCTCATTGATGTTGAAGGAGGGAAGATTATACTTCGATTGCATGATGAGCAGCTTGTATTTGATATGACCAAAGCTACTACCCACCCTTCTGATGTTCATGCTTGTTTTAGTTTAGATTGTATTGATACCTTGATGCAGGACTATTCTTACAGTCCCACGGAGCTGGATGCATTGGAGAAGTGCTTGGTAGAGTCCATAGAAACAGTTCATGATGATTCTGAAATCTCTGCTGCAGCATTTCAGCTTGCTGCTGGTAGGCCATATAGGAAGAACTACAAAATCGAAGAGGAGCCGCTGGACCGAGTTCCAAAGACACTAGCTCCTTCCGTGGACTCACCACCTTCTCTTGAACTTAACCCTCTTCCTAGTCACCTTAAATATGCTTTCTTAGTTCCTCCATCTGATTTGCCTGTCATTATTTCTAACAGTTTAACCAATGCACAGGAGGAAGCCTTGTTGCAGGTTCTGAAGAAGAACAAAGAGGCATTAGGGTGGTCCATTGCTGACATCAAAGGCATTGCCCCTACATTCTGCACTCACCGCATTTACCTTGAGGAGAATGACAAACCAGCAAGACAGCCCCAACGAAGACTGAACCCGCACATGAAAGAGGTGGTTAAAAAGGAAGTCATCAAGCTCTTGGATGCAGGTATCATTTACCCTATTTCTGACAGCGAATGGGTAAGTCCTACACAGGTCGTACCTAAGAAAGGAGGTTTAACTGTGGTACCTAATGATAAAGGTGAATTATATTATCAGCGTACTATTACGGGCATAGAGTTTGCATTGATTATAGGAAATTAAATGCCGCCACTAGGAAAGACCATTTCCCCCTTCCTTTCATTGATCAGATGTTGGAGAGACTTGCAGGACAAGACTTTTACTGTTTCTTAGATGGTTACTCCGGTTACTTTCAAATTCCAATTGCTAAGGAAGACCAAGAGAAAACTACTTTTACATGTCCATATGGTACTTATGCTTATCGACGCATGCCCTTTGGTTTGTGTAATGCACCAGCTACATTTCAAAGATGCATGACTGCTATCTTTGCTGATTTTATTGAAAAATGCATCGAAATCTTTATGGATGATTTTTCTGTCTTTGGACCTACTTTTGATTCATGCTTGAGAGACTTGGATTTAATCTTAGCTAGGTGCAAGGAGACTAACTTGGTGCTCAATTGGGAGAAGTGCCACTTTATGGTGCAGGAAGGCATCGTGCTCGGACATAAGATTTCTAAGAAAGGGATCGAAGTAGATAAATCAAAGATTGAAGTAATAGAGCAGCTACCACCACCATCGTCGGTAAAGGATGTCCGAAGTTTTCTCGGTCATGCAGGTTTTTATAGGCGTTTTGTTAAGGATTTCTCTAGATCTCTAAGCCTCTTTGTGATCTGTTAATTAAAGATGTGAAATTTGAATTTACAAAAGAGTGCTTAGATGCTTTTAATTTACTCAAGGCTAATTTGGTTTCTGCACCTATTATTGTTGCTCCTGATTGGTCATTACCTTTTGAGATAATGTGTGATGCCAGCGATTACGCATTGGGAGCAGCTTTGGGTCAGAGACATGACAAGGTATTGAGGATAGTCTACTATGCTAGTAAGACTATGAATGAGGCACAAAAGAACTACACAACAACGGAGAAGGAGCTGCTGGCAATTGTCTTTGCATGTGACAAATTTCGACCATACATTATTGGCAGCAAAGTCATTGTGCACACCGACCATTCCGCTCTCAGGTATCTCTTTGGAAAAGTTGATGCTAAACCTCGTTTAATTAGATGGATTTTACTTTTGCAGGAATTTGACATTGAATTAGGGACAAACCTGGAGCACAGAATGGAGTGGCAGATCACTTATCCCGTATGGAAATTCCAGATGATGGCAAGCCGATTAACGAGTATTTTCCTGATGAGTTTGTCTACACGATCAGTTGTCCCACAGACCCTTGGTATGCTGACATTGCAAACTACCTAGCCAAGGGCATTGTTCCACCAGAATTGTCATATCAGCAGAAGAAGAAGTTCTTCTCCACAGTCAAGCATTACCTTTGGGACGACCCATTTCTCTTCAAGGTTTGCGCGGATGGGATGATTCGCAGATGCGTTCCTGATCCTGAAATAAGAGATATCCTTGATCATTGTCACTCAGAGAAGCAGGAGGTCATTTTGGTCATGCCCGAACAGCCGCAAAAGTTTTAGAAGCAGGTTTCTTTTGGAAGACCTTGAACAAAGATTGCTATCAGTTTGTGGCTACATGTGACCAGTGCCAAAGGCAAGGAAACCTATCTAGACGTCATGAGATGCCCTTGAATTCTATATTGGAAGTTGAACCATTCGACCTTTGGGGCATTGATTTCATGGGGCCGTTCCCATCATCACAAGGTAACCTCTACATCTTGGTGGGAGTAGATTATGTTACAAAATGGGCTGAAGCAATAGCAGCACCAACTAATGATGCCAAAGTAGTGCTCAAATTTTTGAAGCGGAATATATTCACTCGTTTTGGTGTTCCGCGAGCAATCATTAGTGATGGAGGTACCCATTTCTGCAACAAACAATTTGAAGCCCTCCTACAGAAATATGGCGTACGACACAAGGTCTCCCTACCATATCATCCACAGACAAACGGGCAAGCCGAGATTACAAATAGAGAAATCAAGTGGATCCTTCAAAAATCCGTCACCTCTTCTAGGCGCGATTGGTCACTCAAGCTAGATGATGCTTTGTGGGCATATCGCACTGCCTTCAAAACCCCCTTAGGTATGTCTCCGTACAAATTGGTATATGGCAAGGCATGTCACTTGCCTGTAGAATTGGAGCATAAGTCTTTTTGGGCCATCAAAGCATTAATTTTGACTTACAAAAGGCTGGTGAGAAGCGCAAGATGCAGTTGTGTAATTTGGAGGAATTTCGAGAGGAAGCATACGAAAATGCCAAAATCTATAAGGAAAGACAAAAAGGTGGCATGACAAGCTTTTGGTAAAACGTGAGTTTAACGTTGGAGATAAGGTACTTCTATTCAACTCCCGTCTGAAATTATTCCCAGGGAAGTTGAAATCTCGCTGGTCTGGACCGTTCACAATCACAAGTGTCTCGCCTTATGGAGCCATAGGGTTAATCAATGCGGAAGGGGAGACTTTCAAAGTAAACGGATCTCAGTTGAAACACTATCTCAGTGGTGACATTGCCGAAGTCCATTCAGTGACCACGGTGCATGATCCTCCATACTGATCTTACAATCACATGGTCTAGCCAAAGACCGAAAAGACGGGCAGCTCATTGGGAGGCAACCCAATCTTCTTACATTTTTCTTCTTTTCTTTTATTTTAATTCATGTTCTTATGTGCTAATTTCCTTTGTTAGCTATATTTCTTGGTTGTTTGTTGTTAAGGTGTAGGTTTGATAAAGGTTGAAAAACAGAGCAATAGAAGGCTTGATGAAGGAAGCAAAACAGAGCACTAGGAGAAAAACCTTCGGTGGAATAAACAGGGTGGTCCGGGACTTCAACCACATCCTAAGTCCCGGACCAGAGAAGCAGGTAGTTCTCGAACTAAATTATCATGTGGGCCGGGACTTTATACAAATCTTAGTCCCGGACCCAATAGCACTGCAATTTTAAACCATTTTGATATGTGGTCCGGGACCTCATTCCAGCCTAGTCCCGGACCACTACTGAAATCGATCTGAGAAACCCTGGTCCGGGACCTTATACAGATCCTAAGTCCGGACCAAAAGCCACGCAGATTCTCGACCTATTTCAATACCTAGGTCCGGGACTTCATTCCCAACCTAAGTCCCGGATCAAGAGCAACAGGGAATCTCGACTGATTTTTACACATTGGTCCGGGACTTGAACCAGACCCTAAGTCCCGGACCATCTGTCGGTGTTAAAACAAATACAATAAATGCTACATAACCGTCTTCAACCTCTTCTCTTCTAAACCTCTGCAATCCCTAACTCCCTTTTTCTTCGCCCTCTTCCTTCTCGACTGCGCCGTAAACCCACTCCACACCAGTACCACCAAAATCTCCACCACACCATCACCTTCTTCTCCTCTCCGTTCCACCTCGCATCGCACCGCCCAAACACCATCATTCACATTCTCTGCCCAGACCTCACTCCAAATTCGCAACAGGACCACCACCGCATTTTATCTCTCTCGTCCTCGCTCCACACCGGCACCACCACTCACTTGCGTCAAACACCACGTCGCCACCAATACCGAAGTCGACACAGACGACCACCACCAGCCACCCATTTTCCCCGACGCCTCTGTCGACTCACACCCTCTCTCACACCCGTCTCTGTTGCGCTCCAAAACACGCGCTTCCAACTCCCACATCCCAAACTTCCAAAGCCTAACCACACCTCATAATACCCAGCGCGCTCTTCCAGTTCGAATTACCACTAAACCCCCCTCTGTACTCCACCTTGACCGTGAGCAATTACTAGCGCCCACTGTGTGCCAGTACCAAAAATTTTGCAATCTGCCAACACGCCCTTAAATCCAAACCAAACCCATCCTTAAAAATCCAAATTTCACCAAATGGCACCAAAACGAGCTCGACACGCCAACACCGCCGGGGCCTCTTCTTCTTCAGCCGCCGGTCCACTTCGGGTCCAAGAAACCGAGCTGTCTGAATTCGTGTCTCGAGATGCGTGGGATTGGGTCCGGGCCAAAGACCGCAAAATCATCTACGAAAGGTCAGTTTGCCCGTCTTTAATCAATGAGTTCAATTTGGAACATATCTTTGGGGCAAAGAATTGGCTATGTCTGTTGACTCGGGGAGGGGAATTCTACCCACGCTTGGTTAAACTCTCTATGCTAATGCCACGGTGAGTGAGAACAGGAGGGTTATTAAATCATCTGTTAAAGGGAAGGAAATACGCGTGAGTAGCTCGGGTATTAGGGATGCCCTGGAATTACCTCCTACGAATAGAGTCCCGACTGATGAGGATAAGGAGAATCAAGAACTCCGTGAGCGTCAGCCAAGGAACACTATCTGAATTTGGTTGTGCATGATCCAGCAGTCCAAAACCGCCAAAGGCGGAACCAGAGGGACAAGCAGGTGATTACGGGTGACAAATTACCCACACCTTTGGAGCGTCTGATCTTGGGGATCATCATGTATAATGTCCGCCCCAGGGGTGCGGACCTGAATGTGATCGACTATGTCCTGCGCTACCCCTGCGGATGACGAGCTTTGCGCAGGTAGCGTTTCCTATCGCTCTGCATGGGATCATCTTTCAGTCGATGCTTCGGATTGTTGATATCGATAGTGGATCCCTTCCCTTTCCCCACCTACTACAGCGTTCTTTGATGCCGCCGGGGTGGATTGCTCAAATGAAGAACCCCAGTACCCCCATCGTCCATCGACATGACGATGATGCGCTTATATCAGTGGAGAAGGTGGATGATCAGTGGGCGAAGCGTCGCCGCGCTGCACGAGCACCCCGAGTTGGTGGCGTTGCTGCACACGCTGAGGAGGTTGCTGATGGCTGATGCTGTGGGAGATGAGGCCCAGGACATTCAGATACCTGCTGGACCGGCCCCGGGTTACGAGCTGCTGCTGCGAGTTTAGAGACTGGAGGGGGACGGCCACGGCCCGATTTGATCACATAGACAGTCGTCTAGATGAGTATGGTCAGCGACTCTCCTTTAGAGGCCCGTCAGACTGACTACAGGCTCGACAGGCTGCTCAGTTTGCAGATACCAGGCTCAGCAGGCTGCTCAGTTTGCTGAGTACCAGCCCAGCAGGATGCCCGATTCCAGGCCTATGACCAGCGCTTCACACAGTTTGAGGCTTGACGCATGCCCCGTCAGTAGCACATAGTTGGTCTATGCTCCAGACCTGCATCCATCTTCCTATCTTTATTTACTCTTTTAGATGTTTACCTGACTATGACATTTGCTATTTTGATGTTTTTTTTTTGATTCTTAGGTTGTTACTTTTGGTACCTTTTAATTTCGCTTTGGATTGACGTTGTTACTTGGTATTTCTCTCTACTTCAAACTACTGGTTGTGCATCTATTATTTTGCTATGCGATGTCTGTTGCTTCTAGATATTCGAACAGGACGCCTTCTTCTGTGCGATATCGAAAGAATACAAAGGAGACTCTGTCGAAATTTTTCCAACACATAAGTCTCCCGCTCCTTGTCCTAAGTGTGGGGACGTCCTCTCACCGCTTATTCAGGGGAGTCCTATTCTTTCTTTTGCACTATACTCATATTCTAGTAGCAATGAGGACATTGCTATTTTCTAAGTGTGGGGACGTAGTATGGGGGTGCATATCTAATTACTTGTTTTCTGTGGCTCCTGGGCAGTACTTATTCCCCCTTCACTAACCTTTGACAACCCCCACAAAAATTTTTAATTCGGCATACTTGGTTTTCACTTGTGGTCAGATGCATCATCGGGAATAACGTACGAGTAGCGAAAATTTTGAGATTTAATCTGAAATTTCGGTCACAAGAACTTTGGTTATACTGCATGGATTGTGAGTCTTGATTAAAATTTTCATCTATTTCCTTCAAATAAAAGGTGAGACCATTGTTGTGACTATATGTTTGAACTAACTTGGGGCTTTGGGAAGTTTTGGAATGAATGGAAGGAAAGGACAAAGGCAAGGTACTCCTCTAATCTACTCTGAACCGGAACAGGCCTCTCTCATTCGGTAATTAAGCTCTTGGAGTGCCTCATCACCATCTACCTAAGATCATCTGATCTGGGATAGAAGGCCCAACACCGCTACAAGGAGGGGAGAAAAAGTCTGAAGGGATGAAATGAATAATGCTTACTCAGAAAAATTGGAAGGAAAGTTCTTTCATGCTAAACAGTTGTTGCAAATTCTTCCTTGATTATGAGTATGTGGCAATGAAAGGTAATGTGAATATGAATTACTTCTTGCCCCTTGTCGTCCAATGAATTGTGGAAAGAAAAAGGAAAGAAAAGCCCGAGTACAGTTTGGATTAAACAGTTATCATGATAATCTCATGCATTTTTCAAATACCCTATCTTCACTGTTTAAGAAACTTGCAGTACTAATCCCTGTTTCTTTTGCTGTCTTTCAGCATTAGATTTCCTCGAACATTTTCCTGACCTGATAAATCCCCGCTTTTGAAAACCTGGTACATTTGATTGCAGTAATTGCTTGAGGACAAGCAAAGGTTAAGTGTGGGATGTGATAAGTCAGGAATTTACCTATTTCTAAAGGGTTCTTTTGAGACCCAATTTGTTATCATTTACTGCTAAAATTCCTGTCTTAGAGTGATTTTATGTTTTTTGTTGCAGTTGTCTTCTTTTATGGTTTTGTGTGCTTTTTCAGGTATGTAATCTCAAAAGAACACTTTCATGTCATTGTTGGAGATCATAGTTTTTCAACAAGCTAAAAGAGCCAAGGAAAATCATCATCGGACCATTTCAAGCTCGGTCCGGGACCTAACTATGGAGCAAGGACCGGATCACAAGTAACTCAAATCTCTAATTGAAATGGTTGTTGGTCCGGGACTTGGTGGAGTAGTGAAGCCCGGACCACATGTCTCAACTCTCAAATTGAAAGATTGTAGTCCGGGACTTGGTGGAAGATTGAAGACCCGGACCCAAGTACACTCCATTCCTCGATTGAATTAAAACCATGATCGGACTTTAATTCAGGAGCAGAATCCCGGACCACAAAGAGGAGCAACTCTTCATTCCCTATTTCAGACAACATGCCGGACCTTAAATAGGACCTAGTCCCGGACCAAAATGCTGAGTCAGAGGTCTGTAGCGCCGCATTGAAAAGAAGAGAATTACTCTCTTATTATAAACCACCCGCCCATGCACTACGAACCTTTCAACCTCATTTCCACTGCACTCCAGCAACAACACTACCCACGTTAACCACCTACCAACTCCACTAATCTCCCTAAATCCAGCAACACAACACCAACCAAACCATCGCACTCACAATTTTCTATCTTGCATACCCATAAGCATTCTGCTTTTCCAACCCCAGCACCACATGCTACTACTCATCCCCAAGTGCTATAAATAGAACTCATTTCCTTCATTCAAACACACACATCCATCGGTATCTCCTCCCTCTCTCACACCATTCCATTCCTCATCCATTCCATCGCATTTCCTTCCACATATCCATCTAGTACGTAGTAGTTTTACTACTACTACTAATCACCCTCATCCATTTTCCTCACCACCATTCACGTAATACACCATTCACTCCTCCTCCCCCCTAACCATTTCCACTCTCACTTCACCACTATTTCCATTAAAACACCATAACAGCTACAGAAACCGGAATACACAAGCAGCTGAGATTGAGAACGCTGGTTGTGCACAGAGACTCCATCACGAGCCTTAAAACAGAGTTTCTCCTTCTTTTTCTTCTTTAATGTTATTTACATATTGCTGCAGTATTTTCGTTTCCATGGCTGAGTAGTTTTCATAAATTTCGGTTTGCTATGTAATCCAAATTCTGAGGTTCCATTATCTTTGTGATTTACCATTTTAGCAGATTAAAGTGTTGTTCCTTATTTATTGTTATAAATCTTTGATCTGGCCAATTACTAGGATTTTAACTGTTTATCTGCTTATAAGTGAGAACTGCGGTAGATAATAGACAACAGGAACAACACCGGTTAATTTAGAGATGGTAATCCTCTAAGATATTAACTGATCATTAAACTGGATTATTCTTAAAGCTGTTAGCAATTAATAAATTTGTAATGAGAGTTAAAATTTATTAGCTGTTGATTAGATTCCACCGACGGGAGACCGAACGTGGAATAATTCTGATCTAGGATTTTAATCTAGATGTTGGTAACACACTGAAAAAGGAACCGAAGAAATTGGAGGAATAGTAAACCGGAATTTTCCCTTCTCATTATTCAAAAACATCATTGTTTTGCTCACTGTTACTCTTGCATTTATTATCCTTGTTCTTATTTACAGTTTGTTTCAGTACTTAGTAATTCAATAAACAAAACACCCCCTGTTACTTGAGTTATTTTACTTTGTTTTGATCTTAAATTAATTAAACTAAAAACGCTGCCTCCCCTGGATTCGATAACCTGGAGGGACACTTCTAGGAAAACTTGCTATAATCGACCGGTATTCTTGCCGTTAGGTTTTTACCCAACAAGTATACATGATTGTGTAACCTGAAGTTTCACTTGACTTCAATTAAAGATAAAGTTTGTTACATCTTTTTGCTCGTGTCCTTAATAAGTCATATACTCACAATCATTGTTCTTTAAGAGTTACATACTCAGTAAGAACTTAAGTAGAAATTTACAATTAGTATTAGAGTGGTTTCCCATTGAGGTCGAAGAGAAATCTTCTAGGGAGATCAAAGATGAATTTCTACAATGTCAAACCAACATTGCTCCCGAAGTTCAACTATTCTAGTTGGTGTGAGCAAATGAAGGATCAACTAATCTCAATTGATCTAGACCTTTGGGATGTCATAACAAAAGGATACCTTAAACCCAAGGTCATAGAAGGAAGAGTTTCAAAAGAGAAGCCCAGGGCGAGTTAGGACAATGACACAATAAACTAGTTAGTAATAATAGAAAAGCTCGTAGAGTTATTATGTCTTCATTGTCGGAATCTGAGCACATCAAGTACTTGGTTTACGTACTACAAAAGAAGTGTAAGTTTTTCTCAAAACTGCATGTGCAGGGACCGGCTCCATTAGGAAGGCTAAAGGAAATCAGTCTATAACTCAAACTCTAAAAAGGTTTGAGAAAATCCTCTTAGATCTTAAATTTGTTGGTGTAACTCTCACTAATGATGTTATTAATGAGAGATGAATCGGCAATCTTGGTAACGACTAGCTGAATTACACTACCTTACTTGTAACCAGTAAAGACTTATCCAATATGTCTTTAAAAGAACTCACATCATAACTTATGGTTTATGAGGGAAGATTAAAGGTGAGATTTCCACTGCCTCGGCACCAGTCAAAGACTTAGCTCCTAAGGCACGCTTGACTTCAGCTGAAACGGATGAGGATGAAGAAATAACCCTGGTAGCCAGTGGAATTAAAAGGATCTTTGGTGGAAAGAAATGGTCAGGATAGAAGTATAGTCATTACAAATCAAAGAAGGGACTAATATTTTTCTTCCGATGTAATTGAAATACTCGTATATTTTGAGCTAGGAATATCATATTAAATAAATCGTTATGAGTATTTTATACAATCAGGTATAGTTTACATTGGGTATATATTGAGTTAGACAAATTAGTAACGGGCCTATGGAAAATAAATGAATTATTTTACTCTATTCTTCTATATTAATTATTTAATTTGTTCCTTTCATTTTCCTAAGTTAATAGTTACATTCATTCTTATCTTCTCCCAAATTAATTATTCTACTTTTTCTCTTCTTCTAAATTAAATATTCCATAATAATTTATCTTTCCTTTAAAACTAATCATTTTATTACCTTTCTCCTTTCTTTTAAGAAAAATATTCTATTTATAGCCCCTCACCACTTCCATCTTCTTCACTAGTTATCACGACGAGTTACGCTCTTCCCCTCTCAACTCCATATTTCATCTTCTCATTCTGTCTTCTTCAAGCTTCTTCTTTCTGGGTGCCAAATTAGAGTCTCTCGAAGGGTAGGGTTTACTACCTAGCTAAGGGTAAGGTATTATCTATTGTAGTTATGGATTGGTGACTTTCTGAATTATGGCTCTTTGTAATTCTAGATCCCAAATTTGTTGACGGGAGATATTTGTGAATCTGCTGAACCATTCTCGTAGTGGAGCGTGTGACCAGGTAAATTATTGTGCTCATAATTGAGTGTGTATGAAATATTGATGATTTATTCTTGATTTTGATACCCTAATTTGAGAATCTACAATTTTGGTATTTATTCCCCCGAACCATTGTGAATTGGAGGTTTATGATTTTACAAACTTGAGAAACTGGTTATTGATTTGGGAGACTTTCACTTGAATGATTGTGTTGTTGGTACTGATTGGTACCCAGGTATAAATTTGTTGGTACCTTTGGTACTTCGTGTAAATTGTTGGTACTTTGTACCCCGTATATATATATATATATTTGCTCTACGAACAGTGAAACGCAGTTAAGCTCTATGATATACTCCATATAGTCAAAGGCTGGTGGGGGTGTTGATAAGTGCGAAACATATAGACTTTTAAGGTTTAAATACCTTATAACTTTCAACACTTTAGGCAATGTTTCCCACTTGCTATGTAGATTTTCTTGGATTTATGTTTTGATATGAACTGATATATTTTATGTATGAAATGCAGAAAAAGGTCTTGGAATCACATAGTACACTTCACAAGCTTCGCAACGCAACAAACGGGGATCAAATCGGAGTTCGGACGAAGATTTTAGAGGCAAAATAAGATGTGTCCGAACTTGCGTCCGAACATGCAAGTTCGACACTTTACGAGAATTCCTTACGCGGTTTAATAGTACCGTCCGAACCAGCAGATTCGGACGCTGGTTCGGACAGGTCGATTTCTGCAATTTTGAGCCCGCGTCGACATAGGTGAAACACGCCTCCTCCGCCGACTTACCCTTCCTTTTTAACCCCATTATCACTATAAATATACCTATAACCCTCCATTATACATATCTCATTCCACCCCCAAACTTAGCCATTTTTCCTCCACAAAATTACCATTACCTCTGCAAAATCATACATCTCATCTACATAATGTCCACATAAAATCCACCACACATCATGAAATACCCCAAACCTTAATAAGTTGTTTAAACATTAAATAATAAATGATTAAGACTAAAAAGAGTCTTAGGAATATTAGTAAACAATTTAATAAATAGTAAATACAATTAAATTGCCTAAAGGCAATAAGGACAAAATATGCTCTAAGCTTGGGATAGTCTTGATTAAGACTTAATAAACTTACCAAGACCTTACTTATATATTAATGAGCTATTAAATCAATTACCAAAGAAAACCGAGCTTGGAAACAAGTTAAAACACAAAATGTGCTTTAAGGAGTCTTAAAGCACGTTTTTGAAAATGTCTTGTAAATGAGTTTGAATGGCTAATGTCCATCATTACTCTTTAATTAATATGTGTACTACTTAGTATCACATTTGGAAGTTTAAATCAATGGGAAATCAAAATTTTCACTTCTATGTGTCTTGCTTTGATGAATAGTAACTAAAATAAGCTAGTTGTAACATATGTTACATAAGTAATTTAATTGAGCATAAAGACTAGATAACCCCTATGTTTAATGGGGGTCGGTTTGCATGTGGTGAGTCCACCCTTGCTAACGATTGAGTAAATAAGTTAAGTAATTAAAAGCACTATTTGCTTTACGTAAGAAATGTCTTCAAAAGTAACTACAATCAGTGATTCTCTTCACTCCTTCATTTCCTCCTTGCTGTCTCACGTAGCCATCCCCTTCCTTGCTCTCTTTCACGGTATACAGCACCATCACCATATGCCATCTTCAAATCCTTGTAACTCCTAGCTCACTTGTCCAATCAAAAACTAAGACCACCGATCTCTTAGTCTCATCAAGCTCTTCAACTTAGTCCTTTCAAATCTTCAAGAGCTCCATTTTGGTGCCAAGAGGAATCTCCATGGAAGGAGCTTGAGTTCATCTTTTCGTATATTATTGTTCTCCCTTTGCTTCAAGGTAAGGAAACTCAAAGAAAAATGGTGTTTCCTTCATGTTTTATGTTGTTCGAAAATTTGCCTTAAATGGTGTTCTTACGTTGCCTTGTTCTAGTTTCATTCCAACCATTCAAGGACTGGGTGGAGTCCTCTCTTGAGAAACATCCAACTCTCTTCAAGTTCTAAGTTGACAAGCAAGAAAATATCCTTACCGATTTCTGAAACAGAAGAAATTGTGAGGAAAGGAGGTAATTATGCTAACCAAAAAAATAGCTTGAAATTCCTTTGGAAAATGAACTTACGTTGTCTACTGAAACTACCTAAAGAGCCAATGGTAAATGACTTAGAAAAATGTTCTCAAAGAGACTAGTAAAGGACCTACGTATTGTTTTTGTGTATTTGCAGGTCAAAGGCAAATATATTGTGGGAAATTCAGTGTTTAAGATTTATGCGTTTAGAGCCCTAAGTGCTATGCAAATTAATTGTGCACTATGTTGTTATGTGGTGTATATTTGGTGAAGTTTTTGAGTATAAGAGTGTACTGGGAAGTTTATACAAGTGATGGTGTAAAGAACTTACGCAGCAGGACTTGAAAAATGCCAGTACGTCGATTCTGTAGGTTGGGTCCGGACCTAAGTCATGGTCATGTCCCGGACCATGGGTGCAAAATAGGCCGAGAGTTTCACTTAGTTTGAGTCCGGGACTTGGGTCTTGTACAAGGACCCGGACCAACCCTTAAATTACCCGTGAGTGTTTGCTTAGAATGGTCCGGGACCTAGGACCTATATGAAGTCCCGGACCACCCCATTAAAAGAAACCGAGAGAATTGCTAAGTGTAGGTCCGGGACCTAGTTAGGGACCAAGTCCCGACCACTATATAAATTTGGTTCTAGATTATTTAAATGATGTCTAAAGATGGGGATAAGTTAGAGATGATGTTTAGAGTTATGCAGGTCATGTTAGGAGTGTTATAATGACATTTTAAAAGATTAGAAGTTAAAACAAAATGTGGAAATGAGATAACTAGAAATGTGAAGTAGTAATGTTAACAGTGAACTAGTGCGTTAATTGACCGACGTTACTAAATATGTTTAGGATTCTCTCAAGGTGGGAACCAGTCGAGGCAAGGACCGAGGTATGGTTTTCTTGCAGTCTGTTGCCTACCGGTTTACACCGGCTTGTGTGTTGTTTGTTTTCTGGTGTTTATGACCTTGTAAGACTTAAGTCATGTAATGAGTTTATAGTTGTTCATATTATTATGTTGTTGAGATGCGACTCATTTCCCTTGTGTGTGTCTAACGAGACTTAAACACCTGATTGTGATCTGTGTATTGTGTTGCAATGTTGTGCTTCTAACAAGTGCTAACGGGGAAGTGAGGAGACCGGTAGTTCCGGCCACGCGTGTGAGTATGGGAGTCGATGTCATTTACCGGTTCGATTCTCTTTGTATGTTTAGGTTGTTTTCCAATTTGGTTTCAACCTTCCCTTTAGCTTATCCAAGGCTATTTTACTGACTCACGTCGGGCCACAGGGCATACTATGTTTATTCGGTGTGCTTGGGATCACTATATCCGACACACCTGGTGATTAAGTTATCCGTTCAATTTAAAGTGACGGTAACGAGTTATGTAACGAGCTTAGTATGAGTATGGCAACATCCTCTAGGCTCTCAATGTGATCTAACTTTGTTGGTTCGTTTCCTAAAAGGGTTCGTTCTTGTGTAATATGTGCGATGTTATTTGCTCTGCATATTCTTGCTATGCCAATGTATATATGATGTTATTGTGTAAAATGAATGCCATGTTATCATGACAAATGGTTGCGCGTATCCCGGTAGCCGATGGGCTGCGCGTTAGCCATACCAGCAAAGGGTTGCTGACCCCCTTTGGGGGCTATGTTTATTTGCAGGATGAGGATCGAAGAAGCGGAGTGGTTGTAGATCTAGGCTAAGAAATACCTTGGCCAAATTTTGGATATCGGGCCCGGGATGCGCCTGTGCTCCCGTGGCAATATGTATTCCAGTTGTTGACAGTTTACTGTGGAAGTTTGTAGTGACAGTGTATAATTATGTGTTGTAAGCTAGTTACTCGGTAATGTGATTATGTACTTTTGGTTTTAGTTTCTACGCTCGGGAGTCTGCTCATCAGACCGATACAACTTGTATTTATTCAGCCTTGCTAACCACGTGGGTGGTTGACGGCGTTGTAGCACCAATCGTTTAGTTATTATTTAGTTGTTTGGTTTCCGCTGTGTTTCCAGTTTTTATTAAGTGCGTAGTAGGGGTGTTACACATCACCTCATCCCATACAACATTCCATTTCCATACCGTTATTCTGTCCAACCTCTGTCCAAAATATTAGCAGTCAAAATAGTGGAGCTGAATTGAGAGTCTTTTCCAGATGATTTCTTCTACTTCTTATTCTATCTTCTTTTTAACTATGTGGCTAAGAGGATATACTCTGGGTGAAGGTTAATTTATAGTCTGTTTAATTATGTAATTATGTTTTTACCGGTTTAATTAAATACAGTTTGTTACGATTAAAGCTTATCTCTCACCTTTTTAATAAATTTCATGAATTTATTAAAATGTTTTGCTAATCTATTTGATCAGATCCGTGATAAATAGGCAGGTTAATTAACCCGTAAATCTGTAGAAAGCTTATTATGATTTAATAAGTTAGTATTTTCAGACACAAAAATAATTTCTCATACATAATCCGTTTACATGTGTTTTGCTCGAATCTGGATTAGACTGAGCATGTTCTGGTAAACGAGTTCTTTTGAGCCTATGATTTAGTCCTCAAGATAATAACATGAATTTTGCCAAACTGTTATAATAAAACGGTAGACATAGCATAAAAGAGCAGACTATATAAACCTGAACCCAGAATCCCGTTTATTTTACCTTTTACTCAGTTTATTTTATCTTTCCTGTTTATTTATAAAAACAAGTCAATTAATCCCCCCTTTTGTGACACGGCTTAGGAATTAGATAATTCCCTTTAGTCCCATGGTTTGATATCCGGTCGCCTCCACTTTACTATACTACTGTGACCGGGATTTGTTTGCAGCCTGTAAGGTATTTTTGAGTTTTTAATTTCTTTTTCATTTGTTTTAAAAACACCAGTTCCAACCACTCACATTATCCTGTCTGCAAAATGGCGCCGTTGTCGGGGACTTGATTTATTCTAGTTCCTAAGCCCCGGATAATTCACCTGTTATATTATAATATTTTGTTTCTATAATATTCTGTTAATATTTTGTTTAAATATTTTGTTTGCTATATTGATTTTGTTTCATAATTCAGTCTTGTTTTTATTTTGTCATTTTCTTTTGTTTTTTTTATTTCTACTAATTTCTGTCATTTAATTATTCCAGCAATTTAAATATCATATTAATTACAGTTATTTATTTTTCCAGTCATTTAAAATCCTGTCAGTTTATTTAAGTTTCCATTGTCCTTTAAATTTCAGTAATTTAATTTCTGTCATTTAAATTCTGTCATTTAAATTCCAGACATTTAATTCCAGTTCTTTATTTTCTAGTCATTTAAATTACTGTCATTTAAATTCCAGCAATTTAATTCTGCCCTTTTTCTTTATTTATTTTTTATTTTTATTTACTTAAATTGCACTTATTTTTATTTCTCTTAGGTTTATTTAATTTCGGTTTATTTAATCAGTTAAAAAAATTGATAGAAAAAAAAAGAATAAACCTAAAAATAAAAAAATCCATTTCATTAACTGTTGAGCTGTTTCAATTCCCCGTCCATTTTTCTTTCTATTTTGTTTATTTTATCACATCACAGTTTCTTTTGATGTTTTGAGTGGTGAATGCCTATTACCAGGTCACACAGCCTTCCGGTCAATATTAATAATCATACGGTTAGCTACATCCTTGAGATCGAGAGAACTTTTCTGCGCACTTTAAGGCAGAAACGATCCCAATAAAACACAACCACCACGGTGATAGAATCTAACCAGGAAGCAGATATGACATCTTCACCAGCTACAGTTCGTAACATCAACATGCCTTCTAACCAAGGACAACAGCCCACCATCATCCTTCCCCACCTTACCCAATCCGAATACGATGAGTGGCAAAAGCTGAAGCCATATCATCAGATCCGATGCGTGAAGGAGTTAGACATGTTCGATGGCTATAGTCCTGACGAAGCTCTGTTGCATGTCACTAAGTTTTTGTTGCATGCCAACAGTCTAACCGCAACTAACGCAGTACTCCAGTACGCAAGACGATCCCTGTTCCCTCCAGCCTGACGGGAAATGCGAGTAAATGGTACCACAGCCTTACACCAAGTACCATTGGTACTTGGGATGATATGACCACCAAATTCTATGACAAGTTCCTGCCCCCAAGCCGAACGTTGGAGATGATCGCTGAGATCTACAATTTCAAGCAACCAGGGTCAGAAAACATTAGCGAAACTTGGGACCGTTTCAAAGGACTGCTGCTGACATGTCCTCATCATGGTCTCACAAAAAACATTATCTCAATTGTTTTATAAAGGCTTAATCAATCAATGCAAAACAATGGTACTCTCCTCTTTAGGTGCTGATATTTTGAAAAAACCAGGGGAACAGTTCCTGAATGGGATAGAGTCCCTCTGTGAAGAGATCAGAGACTGGGCCACAGGTGGATCAAGAGGCGGCACTCCAGGATTATACCACGTAGGAGAAAGTAACAATAAGTTCGACCAGCTGATGAGAAGCCACGAGCAACTCATTGAAAGCAACACGCAGCAGGCGACGAAGGTAAGCACCTTGCAGAAAGTAGTTGAGCAGATGGCCATGATCTCCTACCCCCAACAAGCAAAGTCGATGACTTCCCGATCATCTACAACCCTCCAAACTATGCTCCTCTATCCCTATCATCTCCTGATGTTTCTTGTACGCAATGTGATGGGCCACACGATTATGAAAAATGCCCCCAATTACAAGAATTAAAAGCAGCAGAGGAAGCAAACTTTGTTGGCATCAATTTAGGGTACAGACAACCATGGCAGCCAACAGGTACCCCAATTTTCAAGGAGGCCAAAGGCAGTATCAGCAACCGCCTTATGGCAATGATGCTTCTTCAAACCGATTGACTCAACAACCATCAAATCCCGACTCTGGAATGTCCCAAATGTAGGAGATGTTTAAAACAATGATGGGTAAGACCCGAGACACGCAAGATGAAGTCACAGCCCTTCGTAAAGACCAAAAAGCCTTGCAATCCCAAATCCAACAACTTCTCATCCAACAAAGACCTCCTGGCCAACTCCCCTCACAAACCAATCCAAATCCACGAGAGTATGTAAACACAATTCAAGTAGTGGACCAGCCCATCACACTAGCTCAAAGGGAGCATCAACCAGAGAGTGAAATGGTTCATGAAGTGAAACAGCGGGCTGAGGAAGAATGCCTAGATATGAACCAACTGAAGCTCTATGCCAAATTAGTTGAGATAAATGAAATGATGAAGGTCCACTAGACCTTGCATCGCATCAACCGGAGAGCGAAATGGTTCATATAGTGGATGACTTTACTGAGGATTTGAGTTACTCTCTTTCACCACCCTCGTTCGAACCTTGAGCAAACGACATCAAACCTTCTGCTTGAGCTTGAAGACAAGCCATCAGAGGACACTTCTACCTCAACTTCATGGAGTCTCCTCCCTCTGAAGTCAACTATCGTTATTTTCCCTCCTTCTCTGTGGTATACCCAGAAAATGAGGATAGTTACATCCTCAAAAATGAAGAGGAGGAAATGCTCGCTCCCGCCAGGACATCCAAACAAAACACTACAATCAACTTCGAGGAGCCACCTCCTTCTGAAGTTGAATTCAATCTGGGCTCCTCCTATGAGCCTCTTCAAGAAGACAAGGATTATTACATCCTCAAATTTGAGGAGGATGAGCCATCCAACTTTGATCTTCATCTGGAGGATCACGACCTTCCCCTCTTGTGCACCAAAGAAGTAGGGTGGAAACTCAAAGTAAACTCGCTAAGTGAGAAAGCCACCTTCCCATTTGATCCAGGATCAGGATTTGAAGATACAATTCGCCCCGAAGTTCTCCTTGCACCGTTCAACGCAGTTAAAGATGTCTTCATCCTTAAAATTGAAGAGGCGTCTCCACAACTAGATGATACTCGCACCAAGGGTCATCCATTGAAAAATCTGGGCCCTTCTCAAAAGAAAAATAATGACCGCCCAACCCACCCATTGAAGCCCACTTCCACCTTCATTTTCGATCCAGGGGAGGATATTTACATCCTCGACTCTGAGCAAGGAACACCACTACCACCTTGCCTCCACCCGGCTCAATAACAGGAGGAGAATGTTTACATTCTCCAGTTTAAGGAAAAGAAACAACCATCACCCAGTTTTCAGTTCAAGATTAATTGCAGCAAACACCTTCTTCAAAACCAGGTTTTGTAGAGTTTGTATTTTCCTAATTTAATTGCTGCAGTAATACTTTGTTTTGATCCAGGTGGTTCGATCCTACTTGTTGGCCATTTCATATTCCCGTTAACACCGTTGTCAACTTTCATTTTTGATCCGGGATAATGAAGAACATGCGTCTAGCTAGAGACGTTAAACCCGGGCGGCTTGGTGGGAGGCAACCCACTATCTATACTTTGCATTTCCTTTTATTTTGTTTTCTCTTTTGTACTATATTTCCCTTTTATATGTTAAAATAAAATACGGGTTTTACTTGAGTTCTTCTGGTTGTAGAATATTCTTTACAGGTACATTTCATGTAATTCTACAGCTGCACTCAAGTGTGGGGAGCTCTGCACACTCTGCAAACTCTGGGGAGTACACTCTTTCTCTTATGATATTTCATATTCCCTTTTGCTTTGTTTTGTGTAATTTCCTTTATCAGATTGCATGCTCTGTTAATTTAATTATTTCTACGCAATGAAGGCACTGCTTGAGCTTAAGTGTGGGGGAGTACTCGTACCCTCGTAGCTTGTTCTTAAGTTTTTCTCTTTTGACAATTTGTTTAAATTTGTTAAGTTTGAAATAGTAAAAAAGGGAGCCATAGAGGAAATATTGCAAACCTACAAACATTATAGGGTACTAAAATTTTTCAACCATTTTAAAATTTATTCTGATTAGAAATTGCTTAAAGTTTAAAAATAATTATCATTTGAGCCCTGTTTTTAGCTTTGAGCCTGGATTTGAATGGGAATGTAAAGGTGGAAAAAGAACAAGGCAAGGTACTCCTCTGATCTAAACAGGCATATTCTGATCCAAAGCAAGCCTCATCCACTTGGTTATTAAGTTCTTTGGGGTGCTTTATCATCTAGCTACCTAAGGTATTTTATATCTGGGATAGTTAACCCAAAACCGCTACAAGGGTGGAGAGAAAAGTCAGAGGTAAAAGGAAATTTAACTTCAATCGAAGTATCTTTGCATTATGTACTTAAATGATGAAAACTTCTTATTTATAGATCATGAGTATGTGGCATTGAAAGGTATAATGGAATATGATTTTACTTCATGCCCCTTGTCGTTTCAGGAAATGTTGAAGAAAATAGTGGATTAGCTCAGGGTTAAAAACTGGATTCTTATGGTTCTACTTCTCCTTCTTAACTGTTTTTTGTATGATTTCAAGGTTCTTTTCAAAAACTAAAAAAAAAAAGAAGTTTCTAGTACCCTTTAATCTAGAAGTTTTGTAGCAATCTTTTCTGTGCTCTCCCTGTTTGGTTATTTTATATTTAACTTGTTTAAAGATTTTGTCATAAATATTTGCTTGAGGACAAGCAAAAGATAAGTATGAGGAATTTGATAAGTGCGAAACATATAGACTTTTAGGGTTGAAATACCTTATAACTTTAGGCAATGTTTCCGACTTGCTATGTGGATTTTCTTGGATTTATGTTTTGATATGAACTGATATATTTTATGTATGAAATGCATAAAAAGGTCTTGGAATCACATAGTACACTTCACAAGCTTCGCAACGCAACAAACGGGGATCAAATCGGAGTTCGGACGAAGATTTTAGAGGCAAAATAAGATGTGTCCGAACTTGCATCCGAACATGCAAGTTCGAACACTTTACGAGAATTCCTTACGCGGTGTAATAGTACCTGTCCAAACCAGTAGATTCGGACGCTGGTTCGGACAGGTCGATTTCTACAATTTTGAGCCCGCGTCGACATAGGTGAAAAGATAATCAAAATTATCTTTTCACACGCCTCCTCCACCGACTTACCCTTCCTTTTTACCCCATTATCACTATAAATATACCTATAACCCTTCATTAATACATCTCATTCCACCCCCAAACTTATGCCATTTTTCCTCCACAAAATTACCATTTTCTCTGCAAAAATTATACATCTCATCTACATAATGTCCACATAAAATCCACACATCACCTCATCCCATACAACATTCCATTTCCATACCGTTATTCTGTCCAACCTCTGTCCAAAATATTAGCAGTCAAAATAGTGGAGCTGAATTGAGAGTCTTTTCCAGATGATTTCTTCTACTTCTTATTTGTCTTCTTTTTAACTATGTTGGGCTAAGAGGATATACTCTGGGTGAAGGTTAATTTATAGTCTGTTTGATTATGTAATTATGTTTTTACCGGTTTAATTAAATACAGTTTGTTACGATTAAAGCTTATCTCTCTCCTTTTTAATAAATTTCATGAATTTATTAAAATGTTTTGCTAAATCTATTTTGATCAGATCCGTGATAAATAGGCAGGTTAATTAAGCCGTAAATCTGTAGAAAGCTTATTATGATTTAATAAGTTAGTATTTTCAGACGCAAAAATAATTTCTCATACTTAATCCGTTTACATGTGTTTTGCTCGAATCTGGATTAGACCGAGCATGTTCTGGTAAACGAGTTCTTTTGAGCCTATGATTTAGTCCTCAAGATAATAACAGAATTTTGCCAAACTATTATAATAAACCGGTAGACATAGCATAAAAGCAGACTATATAAACCTGAACCTAGAGTCCCGTTTATTTTACCTTTTACTCAGTTTATTTTATCTTTCCTTTTTATTTATAAAAACAAGTCAATTAATCCCCCTTTTGTGACACAGCTTAGGAATTAGATAATTCCCTTTAGTCCCACGGTTCTATATCCGGTTGCCTCCACTTTATACTACTAGCTACTGCGACCGGGATTTGTTTGCAGCCCGTAAGGTATTTTGAGTTTTTAATTTCTTTTTCATTTGTTTTAAAAACACCAGTTCCAACCACTCACATTATCCTGTCTGTAGGTGTGCACACTTAAAGACTTTGGGTGAGGTGGTATTATTATTGCGGCCCCGTACTGGGTGTCTGTCCGTGGATGAAAGTGATTAGCTCCTTGTGAAAGCTCCCTGTTATTTTGATGGATATGGTTTACTGGAAAATGGTTTTGGATCGTTAGATTGTGAAACCTTCTATTGGTTTGCTTGATTGTTAAAAATGATTTCAAAATGTATTTTACGCTATGAGACGGAATTTACTCAATTTTACTAATTTTGTGGTCCCTTCTTGAGTGTATATATGTTTTCTGATCGTAGGTATTGACGACTAAGACTTGGGGTTGGGATCGCGTTGCTACATAGATGTTAGGAATAGTCATATCCTACCAAGATTGTATTGTTTTCACATACATTTTTTTTGCCTTTTTTCTAGAATACTTTGTGTTGTTGGAAGAGGATTAGCCTGAGCACTCAAGTAGGTTGAGTGTGGCGATAATGCCTCGGATTTAGTTTATATTCCGTTGTTATTTAAGTTACAGCATCCTAGATTATGTTAAAGATTATGAGTTTATGAGTATTAATAAGATGTGTTTCTAAGACTTAAGCTCTTGGTTTTGCAATGAATGATGAATTAATTGAGTTTTTGAGATTTTGGTTCTGTTTGAACATACGACCGAATGTACATGTTCGGATAGGCCCCAAATGTTTTCCAAGTTTCATAGTTTAAGTGTTGTCCGAACATCTGTCCGAACTTGTATGTTCAGACAACATGCGAGGACGGGTTTGGCTTGTAAGTCTCGACATTGGTTTAAACTTACATGTCCGGACTAATGTGCAGACCACGTACGACTGATTTTATTGGAACTTGTGTCCGGACTTCATGGATTTCAACCCTCGACTTGTGTCCGAACTTCAAAGTCCGGACACAAGTTCGGACATCTTGGACTTCCTGGCATGTTTTAAACTCTCGACTTGTGTCTGGACACAAGTTTGGACATTCGTTTAAATATCTCGGACCTCGTCCGAACATCCCAATTCTGACGCAAGGTCGGACCAACCTTATTACTCAATTTTAAAACCCATTTGACATCCGTTTTAGTTCCCGTTTACGGTGTTAGATTCGTATAGTATCATACTTTATAACGAGGTAAAATCTGGGATGTTAGAGTAATAGGCCTGGACATGAAGTAAAAAACTGTCCACTTCAATAAAATGATAGTTTTCAAAAGAAAGTGAAGAAATCTTTATCTACAACAGCTGCATGGAGAGAATGCCCAATCCATAACCACCTTCTGTCCCAGCACTACCATCTACAAAACTTAGAAAGTGTTCAATTCTCGCCCACCTTCTTTCACCTGGGGCAAGTTCCACTGATGTGGCATGGACATTGCACGAGCCACGTCTGGAACACCTTGTGCTTGATCCTAGCCCCACTCAAACGAGCGAACGTTGTCATGCTCCACTTGACATGTAGCAATCAAATCCTCCATAATAATAGGATACATTTTTAGTTGCAATCGTACCTAAATGCAAACAAGAAGATAAGATCCAATCCTGGAAAGCAGCATCTGCTAGAATACCCAGCGAATAGAGGACACCTGTAACTGGCCACTGTTGCTTAACAAAAGCACAATAAAGAAACACATGAGCCATGTTCTCATAACCTCCGCGTAGGCTACAACGTTCTTCAATGTTATTTTTACAACAAATCGGCATCAAAGCACAACATGGGTGAATTCCCATGAGGAGTTTCTAGAGAAACAGGGAAACACTATTAGTTAAATTTAACCTTCAATGTCGTTTCATTACTAAGCCAATAGGATTTTGGTGAGAGCAGATGCACCATTGTTGAAAC
>CM041778.1:51313838-51361480 GCA_023374045.1 Limonium bicolor
GTAGACTTATCATATTTATGCATTAGATTTAATATTATATCTATCTAAATAAAGTTATATAGTGTTTTATGTTAGATTATGCGTTAAAGTATATTTTTTGTACATCTTATGTTTTAGGTGTTTTTTATACAAGGAACGCATCTCTAGGCAGAAATTCCATTGATGCCGGACTCGGTGCCGGGTTTGGTTCTACACTGAGCACAGAACAGAAAAGAGCCCTTGCCGGGTGTGATGCCGGGTAAATGCTATCCGGCATGAGTATAGAGTCGCTTCGGTTGACCATACGACAGCACATGTGTTCCACGTGATTCCCAACCACTGCCGGGGGTGATGCCGGGTATATCCTACCCGGCATATGTACTGTTTTCGCGCAGAATTGACGGTTTTCGCGACCGTTAACAGTTAGCACATTTCCCACGTGTGCCGCTACCGATGATCCGGCACGACGCCCGGCAAGAGACATATTGAAGCCTTATAAATAGGCCGAGAGTCTACATCAATGGGGACATTCCAACATTATATTACACTCCATTCCACGCTTCATTGCCGCCTCATTCCAAGTGTTGGTGTCCAAGGCATTTCTACGGATCCATCCACAAGAAGAAGAGAAGATTTCCTTTCGGGTTAAGGCTATAACCAATCTCCTTCTCCCTCATGTATTCCTTCTTTATTTGAGTGGATGGTGAAGTAGGAATCCTTGTTAGGCTTTGGCTAGGGATGAATTCCTTCTATGTAAACTATGATTATTTCAATACAAATTCAAGCGTTCATTAAGATTCTGGTTCTTATGGCAAGGGAATTAGTTGATCACTCATTCTCTTTATGCAAATTCTACTTGAGGGGGAAAAGCCCAAGGGGATAGGTTAGACAAATCTTAGTGGTCTTTAAACATTGTCTTCTGCGCTTCAGCGGGAGCAAGACTTGAGATTGCGAGTTAATCCATCTTCCCCCATCTCCTTGTTCATTTCGTGGCATGACATATGCTCGATTTGTTAATGGGTTTTGAGTTTCTTGTTCGAAGCAAGAGAGTGGTTTTCACCATATGAACGTGCCTGATGCACTGCCGGGTGCTTCCTGTCCAGCACATTCAAGAATTTGAATATGTCGTGCATCTGATGTCCGGCAGGACATCCGGCGCAATCATGTTGGTTGGTTAAGTTCGTGTCTTGAAGTTGCATTACGTGATCATGTGGTTACTTAGGGTGGTTTAGTCCTAAACCTCGCATTTAGATAGGTTTTAGTTAATTATTGTGTCATTTACATTTCCCCCCTTTTTTATTATAGAATAGGCTTTTGCCCGGATTATGACTAATTTTCTATAAGTCCCTTGGGTACGATACTCTCGGTCGTAATATACTTACACTATACTCCGACCGGGTTTTATTTTGCTACCCGTAGTAGAGTTGTAGGATTAGTTATTATTTTATTCTTTTTGTATATAGTTATCCTAACAAATTCTCAGTTAGCAGCATCGGACCAACCCATTGGACCGACCCACACTGGGTCGGTCGGAACTTAAAAATGGTCACGTGCCTCGTCTCCAGAAGGCCGACCGACCCACGGGACCGACCCACTGTGGGTCGGTCGGACGCGGAAATTTCTATACTTATGCCAGTTTTGAGGCTGTTTCACTCACTTTCACTTCTACACACCAAAAGACCTAAACAAAGAGAGAAAGAGGCGATTTTGAGGGAGAAAAGAAGAAGAGAAGAAGAAGAAGAAGAGAAGGAAGAAGAAGAAGAGAGCTCACCTTCTCCATGCTCAACCACCTTCAACAATGGCTTTCTCTCTCTCTCTCTCTCTCTCTCTCTCTCTCTCTTCTATGTATCTCTATGGCTAAGTAGAACTATTTAGCACTTGGGATGGGGATTTGAACTTGAATCCTTCAACTAGCTTGTAAACCCTTACTTCATTAATTATGATTGTTTTCTCTCTCTTGTTCATTTAATGCTTTAACTTGATCAATTATGGCATTTATGGTGATTCCCAACAACACAAGACTTTGAGTTGGAGGTTGTGACCTAGAGGAGAGAGAAACCCTAGATTGTGCTAGCTTGATTAGTTGGTAAAATTTGAGGCTATTTATGTGGACTTGCAATTAATGCTATCTAGTGATTTGAACTCCTCTTGATTTGAGAGTTGAGAGTATCTAGGTAAGAGTTGGCTCTTCCATGATTTGGAAGGTCGTTACAATAGTCCAAATAGACAATTTGAGTGAAATGGGTTTATGAGTGAAGTTTGGGTGTATTTAGGTGAGAATAACCATCCTAGGGTGCTTCCCATCCAAAACCCTTAACAACCAATTTTAGTTCCCATAGTTAAGTTGCAGTTTTTCTTGAACAAAATCACTAAGCTTGCCGCCGGCTAAACCCCCCTTTACTCATTTATTGTTCCGTTACCAAATACCAAAACTAGGGAGACAGATAATCAATTTCCTGGTGGAACGACACTCGTTATTTACTACTTCGATTGGGTCCACTTGCCCATATTTTGTGATATTGATCTGCATATACATCTTTTCTTCTGACATTAAGCGGGGATCATACCGATCTTGCATAACCGGTGCCCACCATTTGAATAACCTACAATTCCAGCAATTATAGTAAGTGAATCCTGTGGATTTCCGGTTGTATGAAACTTTGAGAGTTGCTGGAACTCTACACTTGCAATGTATCATTTGAAATTTTCCTTCTATTGTGGATGTAAGAGGATACATGTTTGATGTGCTATGGGTGAGTATGAGAGAGATTTGGACATTATACAGCCCTACAATGAGTTTTTATAGCACAAACAGGGATCTAAATGAAAAACTAGTCGTTAGTAACAAAAAAACTAGCTGTCTTTTTATTACAGGGGCATTTCATGCACTTTCGTAAAGTAGTAGTGGCATTTCATGTACTTTTGTAAAGTTTTTCAGAAAAGTGACCGTTGGAACCCAAATGTAGCCTTTGACAGTGTGTGAGCCTCGATTTTAAACCCTATCCTATGTGGATTAACTTGATTGGGATCTAATCGGGTTTTAGGTCCACTTATAGCCTAAGATTAATAACTATGTCATATAACAATAATTATTAAAGCCTAAGCTAGCTCACTGGAACCTATTATGAGTCGCCACCTAATTTTAACCTAGATCAAATTAGGAAAGGAGTTCGGGTTCGGGGGCTTGATATTCGACTTAATTAGGGTTCAAATTACTTTCATTACCCTTCCTAGGTCGTTTTTCCTCTACTTGTGTTCAATTACGGCTTTCTACAAAGTTGTTTTTAACCTAGGTGCGCGCTTCTGTTTTTTTATTTTTTAACGTTTTTTGACAGAAAATTAAAGTGGAAATAAAAATTACCTAAACTAGGGTTTCGGAGGCAGAATTAGGTCAAATTTTGTTTCCATCCGTAGCCACGGACCTAATGTCCGAGACCACGGACCCCTGTTAACCTATATGAAAATAAAAGTCGAATTAAACAGAAACAAAAAATTGTAAAGTCCGGGGCCACGGACAGGCTGTCCGTGGGCCCGGACATTATTAGAAAACCTAAATTTTTAAAATTTAAAAATCCCGCCGCCGTCCGTGGGCATCCGAGCTTACGGACAGGGAGTCCGGGACCCCGGACATGACGTCCGTGGGTGCGGACCGCCCTCGGACGGCGGCGTTGAGGCTGTTCCCGAAGGTGTTTTTGGTTCAAATTTTATGGGCGTGTAGCCTAAAAGATGTACAAGACGTTAGTGATTGAAAGAATTCAATTTGAAGTCAAAATTAATACGAAACTTAGTTAACAAGTTTTAGACAGAAACACAAACAAACCTTAATTCAGAAGCAATAAAAAGTCAATTCGATTAGAAATTTCACACATAAGTGTATTCTGATCAGAGGGTTAAGGAAGTCAAATTCCAACCTGTTTTGACTTCGGGATTTGATTGTTCCTTCACGTCGGGAATCTTCGAGAGCTTCGTTGATGGCCAATCCGGTTCGACTTTGACCCAAGCTTCTGGCTCCTTCTTCCTTGTATTGTTAGCCACGGTTTGCTTCTGTATTTTTGTGTTTTGGTGCTAGGAATCTCAATGGGAGAAGAAGGAATGTGTTTTTTGGTGATTTCGAGATGATTTCGGTATAGATTCGAGGCTCGGGGTTGCAAAAACGTTGGAAGTGGGTTGACGGCTGAGTTCTCTGACTTTGGGGATGATCTCCCCTGCCCTAGTTCGTTCTTGGGGGGTCCTTTTATAGAAAGAGCATGGTCAAATTGATAGAGCAAGATCTTTATCTAAAAGACTGATTTTGTGCTCTAAGGGAATCTGATTTTTTAGAATGTGTTGCAAGCCGATAAAAATTATGAAAATTTAACTGAAGGTAAATAATGATTTTTAGGAATTTTGAGAGTTGGAATCGGATTATTTTGTCAAATAGTCGATTAGATAAAAATCGCACAATATGGAATCTCCCATAATTCATAACTAATTATTGGAAAGTCGAAATAACGAAATTCCAACGGCATTAGTCTCTAAAAATCATCCTCTATCTTGTGTTAAAATTTCATGACATTTTGTTTTCATTTCGGTATTTTCCAGAGGAGAGAGAAAATTGCAAAAATGATTGAATTTCTCTTTTAAATTTTGGGATAAGGTTCCCAATAAAATAATTTCAGGTTTATGACTGTATGTAGTCATGGTAACCATGTGACACTTTTATTTTAATTTTGGAAACCTTTTAATTTCTATTTTGAGGCTATTTCATGTGTTAATTATTAAAGAAATTAGCTTATAATATGAATTAAAAGCTAAATTTCCAGAATAAATATTATCAGAGAATCATGAAATACCTTTCATAATGACCATGATGTTTGGAAGTGTTTGGAGATAATGAACAAGTCATATGAAAAATAGAAAATCCCGAGAATGTCCTTGGAAAATCCTTCATTGGTGCATTTTGACCACTTTGCCCTTTGTAACACGTATGCCTTAGAGACTACTCCGGGGGGGTTGAAATTTTGGGTATAACACAGTGACATAACTTTTTAGGGACAAAAAGGCCATTTTACAAAAAAAATGACATTGGACGGAAAGTTAACGTCTGTTAGCCCGGAGGGGCATTTCATGAACTTTTTCGAAAATATAGTGGTATTTCATGACTTTCTTTTTTTTAGTGGCATTTCATGAATTAGGCGAAAATATAGTGGCATTTCATGAAATTTCTCTTTATTTAACATTGTAGATTTTTTTAGTTTGGACAAACTTGGTTGATGTACGTGAAAAAAAAAACAAACAAAGATCTTTTATGTAACATCATGGTAGAACAACAAGAGTGACAATCATCCCTAAAAAATGTTCTTGACTGAGATAAAACCTTCTCAAAGCTAGGCGAAGGTTCAAATATCTGGCTTACAAATAAGAAGAGATGACCATACTAGCCAAACACAACTTGTCCAATATCTAGATATGTAATGATCTGTTTGTCCTTATCTAAATATTTCATCAAGAGGGTGTCAGAGATGTAACTAATGACCGCAAATAGAACCAACAATATAACATTGAATCTACCTGTCTCTTACACATTTGAAGGCATCCAGAGAATTCATAAGCCCACATATGCATTAACTTCTAATACAAAAAAAGACCTGAATAAGATTAACAAGTGCAATTTAAGAATGTATAAAACTTAGACCAATTTAAAAGGCCCAATTTACACCAAAGATCTAGAACAAGAGGTTGGGATCTTCTTATTTTCTCTACAATGTCAAACATAACAGATAATATTATTTCTCTTCACCAAAACTGAAAGCTAATTTGACACGGATCTTAAAATCATATTTTTGAACACTCTTTGTTAGACACTACACATATGTATTATTTCTAGTATTTAAAGCCAAAACTAGCCGTTACATTGTGCACTAGTATATTATGCAAAAAAATAGCCGCTGCACTGTGCAGGGGTATATCGTATTAAAAAAACAAAATTCATTACACCTTATAGGGGCATATTATAAAAATGTAACAACTACATTATGGAGGAGTATATCGCGAAAAAATATTTGTTACATTCACAACGATTTATTGTAGAGTGAAATAAACCTGAGGGGTATATTGTAGAGTAAAATAAACTCGAAGGATATATTGTAGAGTAAAATACCCTGTAGGTTATATTATAATGATTTGTGAAGTTTAAGGGTATTTTGTAAAAGATGCGTAAACCTCATGACTATACTATGAAATTTCTCTATGATAAAACTACGATTTCTGCTAGTTTTAAGAGGAGTCTGTTCCTCATTAAAGCATTTAGTGACAAAAATTTGAATTGCATATTTTGTCTCAAGCCATATTTACCAGAGTCGTTCATAAAACCAAAATCAAAACTGATATTAAGAAATGAGCTGAAAATGGTTAATCATACCCATTTTAAATAAACTATTTAATTGATAAATTGGATAAAGTGTTATTATATTCCAAATATGTATATAATTTATATGCATTTCTTATAAATTATATGAAGTTTTATATTAAAAGTAAAATAAAGTTAATAAACAAATAATACTATAACATAAAAGTATCACATGACTTTTCTACGCATTTCTTCATCTAGCTTAGATAAATGAATACAAAATTTAAAACTCCATATTATAAATGGTTATATTGTTTTTGTGTTGCTTAATTCTCACAGTATTGTATCTATCATATTAAAAAGTTTGTAGTTAGTGGTTGTTTGAATGTAGTTTTATAGGAATTTGATTAGCTTTAACTCGTGTTCTATCAAGTAATGATAAGGAGTTTTGAATGATTATGACAAAGAGGTTCACGTGAGTTTAGTGTGATCTACTCTACAATGTATACAACATAAGTCTTTCTAGAGCATCAATAAAGATTACAGTTTTGTACTCTATAGATTGTGATTCTCTCTCCTATAATATAAACACTGTTTATAGAAAAAAGACAAGGCATAAGCCAGTACGGTGGATATCATGTCCTGAGCTATGACTCTTGGCCAATCTGAACAGAGTTTTGGAATCGGGGAGGGACATGTGGCCCAATACCCATAAACTGAAATACCCCGAACCTAAGTAAGGTGATTAAATTATTCTAATATGGTATTTAAGGGCCTAATAGTGCCTAAAAATATTGGTGAAGAAGAAAATAAAGCCAAAAGAAAAGAGAAAACGCTTAAAAAGCGTAAATTGTAAAATGAGTGTTACGTAACCATAGGAGGTATGTGACCTCGGTTAGAGTCCTATATGGATTATTAGGGCTAAATTACGCCTAAATAATGTGTGGGAACGATTCCCAAAGAAAACGGATCCAAATAATGAGTTAAAACGCTAACGGAGTCTTATAGCACGTTTTTTGAGAAAACCTGAAAACGTGACTTTAAGTGGTCAAACAGACCTGTAAAAAATATAGCTGACTATATAACTATAATTGAATATTAATGGAAGCTTAAGAACCATTAAAATTAAAGAAACGAGAAAAATCAGGAAAATGGGCCAGGTTAGTGAATAGTGCTAAAACCGGGTAAATTAACGAGTTTCTTGCAAAAAGACGAAAACGCCTCTACCCAATTAATTGAGTGGGGCCGGTTTTTATTGTGACTCACCCTTCCTCTCTACAAATAAACTAATTAGAAAAGAAAGGGTTGAAAAGTCAATAAAGTAAAAAGGTGTTAAATTACCTTTCCTCTCTCCTTCCTCTCATTTCCCTCCTCTCTCTCCTATTCTTTCCTTCTTCCACTAAAAGCACTCCCCATATTCTTCTCCCTGGAGATTTTGAGCTTCATCAGAGAGCTCCCATGGCTTCCTCACTTCCTCTTCATGCCCAAGCTTCATTAAAGGCCCAAAGCAAAAATAAATACATATTTGAACTCCCCTCAGCAAGGGCTATCATTCCATCTTTTTAGAATTTCAAAATGATGAAGTTCATCTCCATGGTTTTTGGCCATTTGAAGAGAAAACCACATTTTCTTAAAGCTTGGAGTCTCCCCTTTCATCTAAGGTAAAAAGATCCGTGAAAAAACTCATGTTTTCCTTCCTCCTTTTCTTGGCCTATTTCACCTAGTAATGGGGCACTCTTCTTTCTTTGTTTGAGCTTTTCTCCAAGTCTCCAATGGTGGAGTGGAGCTCCTCCTTTGATTCATGGCAAAATCAATTCTATGGTTTCCAAAGGTAAATCCCTAAATCTTGAGTTTTTAAACACCCCTTTTGTAATCTAGAGCCATTAACGACCTAAGTGTCTTGTTTGGTGTCATTTTCTATGGGGGTACCAAATTGGAGTTGGGCAACTCCATGGCCTTGGCCGATTTTCAAGCTAGAGGAAGGAAGAAGAGAAAATGGGAAGAAATGAGAACTTGAGAATAAAAGGTAAGCTAACTACCTTAATAGCTATCCTAAATGTTTTAGGATTTTGGGTTGGGAAATAAAAGATGAATTAAAATCTGAACCAAAAATTATGGGTTGGAATGTGTTAGTAGAATTGAGAGAGAATTGTGGTTATGTTTGTGCAATGGTTAATTGTTTATGATTTAAGGGCCTAAGAGCCATGCATTTTATGATTATGCATTATGTTGTGTTAGGAGGATTATGGATGGATTTTGAATGGTTATTGTGTGCTGGTAGGACCCTCTATGGGTGTGGCTAGTTGTGAATGAATTTAGGTGATAAATGGTGCAATTGGGAATGTTAGAATTGTAGGTGAGTTATGACAAAATTTTGGTAGAAATAAAATGCTTTAGGTGTTGCTATGGGTGAGAAATGACCTAGGGTTCACTAGGAGTATTTAAGGATTGATTTGGTTGAAGTAGACACTCATAGATGGTGGTAAAAGGCTTGGAAATGGTAGAACAAAAATCTATAGCAAAACAGTATTTTAGGGTTATGAATTCCTAGGAAAAAGTTAGTGTGCACAACCTTGGGAATGGAGGATGAACTTGGGTAATGAAATAAAAATGGCTAGGAATGATTTAGAATGGTCAAAATGCTTGGGGGAAAGGTGTAAACCATTAAGAGGAGTTTGGAAAATGCACTAGAGTGTATACATGCAAAAATGAGAATTTAAGTTGTAGAATTGAGCAAGAATGGAGTATGAGCATGACCAATGATTTGGGAATGTTTAAGGAGTGTTTTAGGGTGTTTAAACATATGGAAAACATGTGGAAATGATTAGGAAGGGATTGGGTAAGAGTTGAGGTGAATTTGGAGTTCAAAGTGAGTAGTTAAAATGGATATTGGGCTGGACCGACCTTAGGACGCCTAAAATTTGCAAATCCGGAGTATTCTGACTTCGACCGACCTTAGGACCGACCTTGGTAAGGTCGGTTGGGCTAAAATTTTCAAATCCGGAAGTCTTCTGACTTGGACCGACCTTAGGACCGACCTTGGTAGGGTCGGTCGTACTGAAATTTTGTAAAACCGTAACCTACTGACTCCGACCGACCTTGCGACCGACCTTGGCAAGGTAGGTCGGGCCAAAAAAAATGGCACTGGTGGTAAGCCATTGATAGGGTAATTATGGTAGAAGAATATGCCCCTAAGAACCTAAGATTGAAGGGATAATGGGTAAGTACGGGAGTAAATAGTTACATACCGTATATCTTGATATTAATAGAACCACTTGATATGTGATCAGTGATTCGAGAGTAAGACCCAAGGAACGTAAGGACACGGTAAAGTTAACCCATGGTGTAAGGTATGATTTTCTCAAGCCTTGTATGCTAACGCGCTACACTGATTTGTGTGCTTGTGTGCTTATATGCCGACTTAATCAAGATGAATACATGAAAATGATTTATTGCATTTTATGTATGTCTTGATACATGATGTATGAACTAACATACTTGAATGATGGTGTGGTCCAACTTAGTGTTATAGACCGACTCGTAGATGAGTATTGTTTGACTAGAGACTCGTAGAAAGAGTCGTTTCACAAAATAACGAACACGTGGAAACACACAAACACCATTGATTTAAAAATAACGATAATGCAAACCTATGAACTCACTAGAATGTGAGAGAGTGGTACCGGATTAGTAAACTCCCGATAACGGTTAGAGAACCGAATTGAAATAATCCACAAAATAATTATTAGTGGAAGTATGTAATGAACCTTTATTTGGAGGATGATGATAGTTAAGATATGAACATTTGAGAGAAGTAAAATAATGATAGGGGACCATCAAACTCCCTTAGAAAAATAGTCGACCCACAATATGAGGATCCGACCTAGTATGAGAAAATTTCCCGAACATAAAAGTATTCGAAACATTGGGGAAACCCTTGAATATGAGAATACTAGAAATTGAAATAATTCCCCAAGCTATTAGATGATATCGAGAGAGATACTTCTAGGCTGATCTTTATGATTATAATGTAACTCCGAGAGAGGAGTATTTTGGGAATTTGAGTAGTCCGGTAGAGAAACGACGTTTGAGTATTTGAGGAGCTAAGTGTATAGTTCCTCTTGATAGTCGAACCTTCCACTATGCTAGACCCAAAGTAGGGTCAAAACTGGGGAAGTAAGACTCGTATTTGAAAGCCCGGTGGTGAGTCTTGTGTATGACTCTGCTCGGAAGTCATGGGTAATGACTTAAAAGATATCCAGTTGAGTACGAAATTGAGTATGAAGAATTAAGTATGAAATTGAGAATTGAGAATTAAGTATTGAAGTTGAGAATTGAGAATTGGGAATCAAGACGTAGACTTGTAGTATCTATGAACCTAAGAGAGATCGAGTATGAGTATCCCAAGAGGATGGGGAATAGGTAAAGTGATTAAGGCATTGGTGAGGTAAAACCCTCAAGGCTTAAGAGTAAGTTAATGCTAACTAACAATCATGTTGTGTTAGTTGTTATTGTATTCCTTGTTTTAATACCTTGAATGTGAGCATGATCAATGAATTAAAATGAATTCCATGTTCTCGACAAAGTAGTCGGCGTACCCCCGTTAGCACGCGGTGTATGCGAATTCATGCCATGAAATACCCCGAACTTAATTAGGGTGATTAAATTACTCTAATAAGATATTTGAGGGCCTAATAGTGCCTAAGTAATTTTGGTAAAGAAAATAAATCCAAAATAAAAGAGAAAACGCTTAAAAAGTGAAAAATGCTAAAATGAGTGTTATATAACCATAGGAGTAATACAACCTCGAAAAGGGTATTGGATGGATTTCCAAGGCTTAATAACCTAATTAATATACGGGAACAATTCCCGAAGAAAACGGATCCAAATAATGTGTTAAAACGCTAACGGAGCCTTAAAGCACGCTTTTCGAGAAAACCCGAAAACATGAATTTAAGTGGTCAAACAGACCGGTAAAAATTATGGTTGACAAAATAACTATAATTAAACATTAATGAAACGGAAAAATTCCGGTGAGTGAATAGTGTAAAAATTAGAACTTGTGGGGTGTTAGTTGTAATAAAAGCAAAATATTTCCCCCATTTGCAAATATAAATCTGAAACTATGTGAGTGTGGGTGGGGGCACGTTTTGTTCCAGCTTTTCCCACTCTCTCACACACTAAAAAGAAATGTAAAAAGTAAAACGTACACCCCTCCCTCTCTCTACTCTCATTTCCCTCTTCTCCTTCTCTTTCCTTTCTTCCTCCCCTACCGTGAGCTCCCTTCTTCCTCCCTTTCTTGCGATTTTGAGCTGCTTCAACAGCAGCCAATGGCAGCCACCTTCCTCCACTTCCCCAAGCCACAAAAATGCTCCAAATAAAAAACAAAACACATATTTGTGTTCCTCTCACCAAGCTCTACACTTCCCTCTTTTCAAAATCTCAAAAAGGAGAAGTTCATCTCCATGGGTATACCCCATTTGAAGAGAAAACCAGTTTTTATGGAGCTTGGATGCCTCCTTATTGTATTAAGGTAAGAAAAATCACAAAAACTCACTCTTTCCTTCACCTCTCGTGTAGCCGGTTTTGACTCCCTCCTTGAATGAGCATTATTCAAGCTTCAAAAGCTCCTGGGGAGTCCTCCTTTCATTCTTGACCAAAAGCCCATTTTATGGTTTCAAGGTAATTCCCCATTTTTGTGCTCTAAGTACTTTCTCTTGCTTCCTAGCATAATTAATAAGCATGGGTGTACTAATTAGTGCCTAATTCCCCATTTGGATGTTGAATGTGAGGTTGGCAAATGGTTGGCCTACTTGGCCGATTTTGACCAAGAAAGAGGAGAGGAAAAGCTTGGAAACAAAGAATGGAGGATTAAGCTAATTAAACTACCCTAATGTTATTTTGAATACTTTAGAAATGGTGGGATGGGGAAATCTAATAAAAGAACCAAATATATGCTAGAAATGTATTTGGGTGATTTGAGAGAGAGTTATGAAATTGTGTTGATTTAAAGGCCTAAGTGCCATTGTATTTGAGATTTGTGCTATATTGTTGTTTGATGAGTTTGGTGAAGTAATTGTATTTTGGTAGGACCCTTGTATGGGTGTGGCTAGTTTAGGATTGAATTTGGTGAGAATGGATGAGTTTGGGTATGCTAGATTTATGGGGGAACTATGGCAAAATTTTAGGAGAAAATAAGTGTTTTAGGTGGCCTTGACATTGGGAGAACTTAGGTGTTCATTTGGGTTGAATAGACATTTTTGGTAACCTTGAAATGGTAGATGGAGAATGGTTATGAGAGTGTGTAAAATCTGTAGCATAATGGATAATAGAAACTTAGAATTTCAAGAAAGAGAGTTAGTGATTATAAACTTGGGAATGAAGGTTGGACTTGGGTGTAGATGATGCATTTGCCTAGGAATGAATTGAAATGGTCAAATGGAGTTAGATCAAGAGGTAAAGCACCAAGAGGAAGTTAGAAATGTACAAGAGTGCAAAATGTAACAGTGAGGATGAAAAATTTGTAGAAATTGAGCAAGGAAGTGAGTAAGGATTAAACCAATGATTTGAAGAGGTTTAGAGCATGTGTTAAGGTGTTTAAACATGTAGGAAATGTGTGGAGAGAAAAGCAAATGATTAAGGGTGAATTAGGGGTTGAAAACTGTCCAAAAACTGTAAATTTTAACAGCTCCAGGGGTGGTCCGGGTTTGCAAATTGGTACACAAACCTGGACCACATCAAAAACAAGGCAGAAAGTCATCCCAGGGGGTGGTCCGGGTTTGTAACCCCGGACACAAACCCAGACCACATGAAAAACTTGCCAGAATGTTATTTCCGTGTTTGGTCCGGGTTTGTAAACCAGGACACAAACCCGGACCAATGTAAAAAGTTACCAGAAAGTGTTTTAATGCATTTTAAAGATGGGGAATTGATTGAGGATGGTTTTAGATGATGTTTAGGACTTGTTTGGTGACCAATAAAGGTCCTTGGAAGTGTAAACAAGTTTGAGGAGTGAATGAGAAAGTGGTGAACTTAAATACACTTGAGTAAAACTAAGGTTAGCGGGATAACAGGGTAAGTATGGGAGTAATTAATTACCTACCGTAAAGTATTGATGTTAATAGAACCGTTTGACATGTAATCAGTTGATCAAGGGTGAACCGAGCAATGTGAGGTGACTCGGTAAAAGTAAAACCATGGTGTAAGGTATGATTTTCTCATGCCCCGTATGCTACCTTGACTACTCTGATTTGTGTGCCTGTTTGACTGTGTGATCACCTTAACAAGATAAATGCACGAATCAGATTGTTTGCACTCTCTTATGCTAGTATGGTATTGCTTGTGGTTGAATTGTATTATGAACTTTAAGTTTGTATAATTCATGAAATGTGTGATTGTGGATGAATTGCTTGAGTGTGAATGAGCACTGTAGTTCGACTCATAGTTGAGTCTTGTTTGAGTAGTGGCTTGTAGAGAAAGAGAGTCAAGTTGCGAATTAATAAAAACATGGAAACACACTAAAACTATTGAACCAAGAAACGATAACGTAAACCTCTGAACTCACTAGAACGTGAGAGAATTGTACGGGAATTAGTAAACTCCCGATAACGGTTAGAGAACCGAATTGACTTAATCCACAAATAAATTAGTAGTGGAAGTATATAAGGAACCTCTATTTAGAGGATTTAATGAATGCTCAAGACATGAACCTTGAGAGGAGTAAAGAATGGTAAGGGATCACCAAACCCCTTAGAAAGATAGTCAAACCCCAATGAGAGGATCCGACTAATATAAGCAATGTCTCGAACATGATAGTATTCGATAAGTTGGGTAAAACCTTAAATCTTAGAATACTAGACATTGAGAATCCCCTAAGCTAATGGAGGATATCGAGAGAGATACTTCTTGGCTAATCTATGAGATTGTGAAATAACTTCGAGAGAGGAGTTTTGGGAATTTGAGTAGTCCGGTAGAGAACTGGACATTTGAGAATTTGAGGAGCTAATTGTATAGCTCCATTTGTATTTGTAAGCCCGGTGGTGAGTCTTGTGTATGACTCTGCCCGGAGGTCGTGGGCAAACACTTACAAGATGCCTTTGAGTATTGAGTATTGGTTTGAGAATTGATTTGAGAATTTGAGTATTGAGTATTGAGTTGAAACTTGAGAGACTTGAGAAATTGAGTTTGAGTGGAGAATTGAGTTGAGTATTGTAGAACTTGCTTGAGAGAATTTGAGCAAGAGTACCTAAGAGAGTGAGTAAGCAATGAGTAATTGAGTAAGGCATAGTGATGTAGAAACACTCATAGCCTAAGATTAAGTAATATAACTATCAAACTTATTGTGTTAGTGTGATTGTATTCCTTGGTTGAATGTGGAGTATTTGTGTGGATGTACATATATAATGTATGATTTATGCATGATGATTGAATTAAAATTAATCGCATGCTCTCGACCAAAATAGTCGGCGTACCCCCGTTAGTACGTGGGGTATGCGAATTTCATATGCGGCAATTTTGCTGAGCCCCTAGGGGCACCATTTTTTATTTTACAGGAACATTGAAGCCGAATACCATTCGAGTGTAGGACGGTTGCTATGTGAGCACGGGTAGTTGTAAGAAGTTGTATTTGTTTGTATTATGGAATTGTAAGACCGTAATGTCATCGGCAATCTTGAGAACTGTAGATACTCGGTATAGAATTGTTTGAGGTTTGTATTTGTGTGAGCCTCGATTTTAAACCCTATCCTAGGTTGATTCGAGTTGATTAGGATCTAACCGGGTTTTAGGTCCACTTATAACCTAAGTTTAATAACTATGTCGTATAACATTAATTATTGAAACCTAAGCTAGCTCACTGGAACCTATTATGAGTCGCCACCTAATTTTTACCTAGATCAAATTAGGAAAGGAGAGTTCAGGTTCGGGGGCTTGATATTCTACTTAATTATGGTTCAATTACTTTCATTACCCCTAGAAGTCGTTTTTCCTCTACTTAGTTTAATTATGGCTTATTACGAGTCGTTTTTGACCTAAGTGCGCGCTTCTGATTTTTTTGTATTTTTAACATTTTTTGACAGAAAATGAAAGTGAAAAGTGAAATTACCTAAACTAGGGTTTCGGAGGCAGAATTAGGTCAAATTTTAATTCCGTCCGTGGCTACGGACCTAATGTCCGAACCCACGGACCCTAGTTAACCTATGTGAACATAAAAGTCGAATTAAACAGAAAATGCAATTTTGAAAAGTCTGGGCCACGGACATTATTTTAAAAAGCCTAAATTTTGAAAAGTTTGAAATACCGCCACCGTCCGGGGGCGTCCGGGCTTACGGACAAGGCGTCCAAGACCCCGGACATAGTGTTCGTGGGTGCGGACCTCTCGGACGGCGGCGTTTGGGAGGTTTCCGATGGTGTTTTGAGCTCAAATTTTATGGGTGTGTAGCCTGAAAGATGTACAAGATGTTAGTGATTGAAAGTTTTCAATTTGAAATCGAATTCAATGCGAAACTTAACGAACAAGTAATTGGACAGAAGCTTAAACAAACAGCTGTACAGAAGCCAAAAAGGGTCGGTTTGAGCCCAAAATTTAACAAAAAACCAATGAGGTCGTAGTGAATCAAAAAAGGAGGTTCCAACCTGTTTTACCTTCTGTGTCAATGAGATTCTTCACGTCGGGAATCTTTCAGTGCTCCGTTGAAGCCGTTCCCGAATTGAACTCGAATTGAGCTTCTGACCTTTGAGGATTGGTGATGTTCTTCACGTTTTGGTGGTGGTTTGAAGGTGTTTTGATGATTGTGGATGTGATGGGAATTGAAAAACGTTTTTCGGTGGTGATTTTGGTGAGATTTTGGTGTTGTTTTGGTGCTTGAAGGTGCAAAAACGTGGGAGGCTGGCTATGGAGAAGAGTTTTGACTGCCTAGGGTTCTAAGAGCTTATGAGATTCTCCTTCTATCAAAAGATCTATCCCTTTATATAGACTTTCTTAAAGATAAAGAAAATCTAGTAAAAGTAAGATTTTTTGGCATTTTAATTAAGTGACTTCCCAAAAGAATTTTGGTGTAAAATTTTAGCCACGTGTCAAGGATGGAAATTATGATTTTTCTGATGTGGAATCAAATTTTTTAAATGTTGGAATATTTTTAAATTCAATTTCTTGTCATATTCAATCAGAAATTGCTAGAAAATTATTGGAAATTCGAAAAATCAAAATTCCAACGCCATTATGCTTAAAATGTCATCCTCTATCATGGGTTAAAATTTCAAAGCATTTCAAGCTTATTGGAGCATCTTTTGGAGGAGAGAGAAAGCCTATAGGGGGTCTTAAGAGCCTTAAAAATTACGAAAACACCCCTGACAATGACGAAACTGCTCCCCATGCCCAGGAACGCCCCGATCGAGCCGGAATCTCTCATTACTTGATTGAAGTGCCCCTCACAACACCAAAACCTCATAGACCCTAACCAGGGGGGTCAAATTTTGGGTATAACAATTTGTAATGTATTGAATTGGTTAAGGAATGGAAAGGTAATTGTATCGTTGTATAGAGTGCTCGGTATAAAACCCATCAGACCGATATTGTAATTGTATTGATTATTTGGATTGGATTTGGCCATGTTAGTCACGTGGGTGACTAACGGCATTGTATCACCCGCCGTTGGAGTATGAATTTCCGCTGCTTTGATGTTGGTAATTGAGACGGGTTAGAAGTTAATGATTAGATTAGCGGTAGGGGTGTTACAAAAAGTGGTCTTCGCTCTGATGGTCTAAATACCGAGTTTAGGAAAATACCGAGTTAGGAATTAGAGACCTAGTGCTAAGGGTTGAGTGTTAGCGTGTGAGGTACGCTAGTTAGGAACTTCCAGTGTGATCTGGATACCTACATAACCAATCCCGCCCTCCGCAACCCCTGTTATAAGTTGGGAGAAGAACGCCAGAGAGATGGAAAGACCTCTCATACTCGGGTAAACCTGATCTGCAACTGCAAAGATAAACCTTATAAGAGAAGGAACCTATCATACGGTAGATTCCGAGAACCGGAAATCCCGAAGACGGTTCCCATTTGAACGACGACTACCGCACTTAACGGTAGAAGACTGAAGATCTTAAATATAAGATGATGAAATTTGCGACACCACGGGGCGACGTGCTCGCCGCGAAAGCCATGTGTAGCCAGTAAGAAAGGCACAACAGCACAAAAGAGAATCAGCGGACTGCAATGCTCGATATTACCAACAGCGGTATACGAACTGACTAAGGAATTAGTCAAGATTGGATTAACTCCAAACCTACCATGTCGAAAGGCAGCAATACCCAAATAACATAGTCAGACGACTGCGAGAGTACTCATGAACCTCACACCAATAGGACTACGACGTAGTTCTTAAAGATAAGCCAAACCTCGGTAATCACAGTAAAAGTGGGAGAACGAGGAAGGACACAGAACTAAGCAAACGGGGATCCTCAAGGGTGAAGGAACACCCGGATTAAAGACAACCTTGTCAAGAACACTGAGAAGCTACTCAGGAGATCGATCACTAAGATCAGAAAGTCGAAGGAAGATCTAATAAAACCACCGAATATGGATGGGAACAATACCGTAACCGGTATATGCTACCATGAAAACCGACCTACCCGCGCACTTGCCAAGGCAAGTGCAGCAACTACAAGGCAATTGGAAGACGTTTAATGACTAAAAACGACTTACTAAAGTACCTAAATGATAACGAAACAAATATAGGATCACCAATCCTAAGGACTTGAAGAACGAAACCTTGGAAAGGCCTAACGGCCTGACCACCATATTAACAAATATACCAATCGACGAGAAGCTGGACTTGGTCAAGACCTCAGTCATGGCGACGCTATGAAGATTTTCTTTCAAAACCCAAAATTTTTATTTCAAACCCAAACTTTTCTTTCAAAGCCCAAACTTTTCTTTTTAAACCTCAGATTTTTAAAACCAAACTAAAAGAATCACGGTGAGTATCATAGAATGATACAAGAGGAGTTGACAATATAATACTTCACCTAGGCATGTGACGAGCACTACGAGTGTACCCAAATACGGGATGTGGGACGACCGCACTCCGAAGGAGCTTGCGGGCCTGATGGACCCTTTTGCGAGTTAGTCAGGTAAGTGGTAACGTGCCAAAAAGGTACCCCACGTATGTATGCAAGTGGTGTACGAAACACGGGAAGTAGTCGACTTCATTCTACGGACCCTAAGTAAATTCAAACCGAAACAGGTGGACACCTTGGATGATCAAAGAACCCAGATAAGCTTACAAGCTAAGGGAGCCAGGAACTCACTCCAAGAGGATGATCATGAGTTAAGAAGCGCGAGAAACACTAGTACTGAATAAAGACATTGGATATGTGTGAGCCTCGATTTTTAAACCCTATCCTATGTTGATTAGATTGATTAGGATCTAGTCGGGTTTAAGGTCCGCTTATAACCTAAGTTTAATAACTAAGTCATATAACCATAATTATTAAGACCTAAGTTAGCTCACTGGGACCTATTATGAGTCGCCACCTAATTTTAACCTAGATCAAATTAGGAAAGGAGAGTTCGGATTCGGGGGCTTGATATTCGACTTAATTAGGGTTCAATTACTTTCATTACCCCTCGAAGTCGTTTTTCCTCTACTTAGTTTAATTATGGCTTATTACGAGTCATTCCTAACCTAAGTGCGCGCTTCTGCTTTTTTTTAACGTTTTTTTGTCGAAAAATTAAAGTGAAATTAAAACTACCTAAACTAGGGTTTCAGAGGCAGAATTAGGTCGAATTTTTAATATGTCCGTAGCCACGGACCTAATATCCGAGACCACGGACCCCAATTGAATTACATGATTATGAAAATAGAACTAAAATAAAAACGTAAACTTGAAAAGTCCGGGGCCATGGACAGGGTGTCTGGGGCCCGGACATGTATTGTTAGAAACCCTAAAATTTGAAAAATTGGAAAATAAGAAATCTCACCACTCTATGGGTGTCCGTGGTCATGGACAACCCGTCCGTGGTCCCGGACCATGCATCCGAGGACATGGACCACCCACGGACAGTGGGTTTTTGATGGTTTCCGACGGTGTTTTTAGCTCAAAATTTATGTACTTGTAGCCTGAAAGATGTACAAGACGTTAGTGATTAAAAGTTTTCAACTAGAAATCGAATAACACACAAAACTTAGCAAACAAGTAACAAAGCAGAAGCTATAACAATTAGTAATACAGAGGCCGAGAAGAGTTGGTTTGAACCCAAATTTTGAGACAAGACTGATAAAGTTGTAGGGAGTTAGGAAAGCGGAATTCCTACCTGTTTTATCTTCAGGTTTGCAGTGATTCTTCACGTCGGGATTCGTCGAGTGCTCTGTTGATGGCAGACCCAAAAGGTTTTCGAACCAAGCTTCTGGTTGTTGGTTGTTCTTGCTGTTCTTCACGTTTTGGTGGTGTTTATGTGGGGTTTTGATGATTGTTGATGCTTTGGGAATTGGAAAACGAGTTTAGATGGTGATTTCGGGGGATTTTCAGTATGATTTTAGTGGCCGAGTGTTGAAAAACGTGAGAGAGAGAGAGGAGGCAATACTTTCTGACTTCCTAGCATTCTTGAGCTTGTGAGATTCTCCTTTGATCAAAAGATTTATCCCTTTATATAGACTTTCTTAAAGATAAAGAAAATCTAGTAAAGTAAGATTTTTTGGCATTTTAATTAACTTTCCAAAGGAATTTTGCTGTGAAATTTTAGCCACATGTCAAGGATAGAAATTATGATTTTTTTGACGTGGAATCGAATTTTGTAAATGTTGGAATATTTTAAAATTCAATTTCACATCAGATTCAATCAGAAATTGCTAGAAAATTATTGAAAAATCAAAAAATCAAAATTCCAACGCCATTATACTTAAAATGTCATCCTATATCATGGGTTAAAATTTCAAAGCATTTAAAGTTGATTTGAGCATCTTTTGGAGGAGAGAGAAAGCCTATAGGAGGTCTTGAGAACCTTAAAAATTACGAAAACCCCTGATGATGATGAAACTGCTCCCAATGCCCCGAAATGCGCCGATCGAGCTGGAATCCCTCATGACTTGATTGAAGTGCCTCTCACAACACCAAAGCCTTACAGACCCTAACTAGGGGGGTTTAAAATTTTGGGTATAATAGATTGCCCCCCATCAACTAGACTTTGTGTAATGAATATGAAAAGTATGGTTGATGCTTGAGTGATGCCCCAAAATTTCGGATCGTGAACATACCCTGCATGCCGTTGGAGACTAACAAGCCGCGTCGAGCTATTCTAAGGCGCTGACTACCTATAAGTAAAGTGAAATGAAGTAATGTCAAGCGATTCTAAGGTGTTGACAACCTAAAAAGTAAAATGAAATAATGTCAAGCATTCTAAGGCGTTGACAACCTAAAATGTGAAAACTTGGTGGTATGCAAATGCAAGAATGTTGAAATGCTAATAATGATGCTGATGATGCTCGGATGCTTCTAGGGATCGAAAATCCGTGCCAATCCTCCTGGTTGGACCCAATGTGGACTTATTGCCATCGTCCCCCAAACCGGTGTGTAGGAATAACTCCTGGTAAAAACCCTAGGGACTTATTGCCTTCGCCCACCATTCATTGATCCCAAAGTAAGCTAACATAACACATGAGGATTTATTATCATCACCTCGCCAACTTTTTTGTCACCAGGTCTTGTGACGCGCCTGGATAATGCAACTAGGTCTTATGACGAGCCTATATGAATGAGATGAATGCAATGTGTTTGATGAGAGTGGGTAAGCTAAAGGGTCTTACTACGAGCCTAAAGGAATGCAACTAGGTCTTATGATGAGCCTAAAGGTATGCAACTAGGTCTTATGACGAGCCTAAAGGTTAGATCTAGGTCTTATGACGAGCCTAAAGGATGGATCTAGGTCTTATGATGAGCCTACAGGTTGGATCTAGGTCTTATGACGAGCCTAAAGGTTAGACGTAGGTCTTATGACGAGCCTAAAGGTTGGATCTAGGTCTTATGACGAGCCTAAAGGTTGGATCTAGGTCTTATGACGAGCCTAAAGGTTGGATCTAGGTCTTATGACGAGCCTAAAGGTTGGATCTAGGTCTTATGACGAGCCTAAAGGTTGGATCTAGGTCTTATGACGAGCCTAAAGGTCGGAACTAGGTCTTATGAGGAGCCTAAAGGTTGGATCTAGGTCTTATGACGAGCCTAAAGGTTGGATCTAGGTCTTATGACGAGCCTAAAGGTTGGAGCTAGGTCTTATGACAAGCCTAAAGGATGAGTTCATCTACTCGGGTGAGTTCTTCTACTCTTGTGAGTTCTTCTACTCTAGTGAGTTCTTCTACTCTAGTGAGTTCTTCTACTCGGGTGAGTTCTTCTACTCTGGTGCTGGAAGGTGCAAGACTGCAGAGGTGATGGTCTTATGTAAATGATGAAAACTGATTACCGGAGTGCCAAACATGGCAATGATGATAAGGTGTATGCAATCAAAATGTATGAAAGGTACTTGTTCAAAAATGGAAGCTGTTGGAAGAGGTGTCAAACGTGGCAATGTTGAGGTGTTATGCAGAAGTTGTAAAGTGTTTGTTGGAAGCTTGTAAAAAAAGTAACTGTTGAAAAATGTGCCAAACATGGCAATGATGAGGATTGAAAATTGTCCAAAGCAAGGCATTGCTAGAATGTGTGCCAAACGTAGCAATGTTTGAAGAAAAATTGTTCAAGACAAGAAATTGCTAACGAAGGTGCCAACCGTGGCAGTGTTTGAAGAAAATTCTGTTTACTGAAAAGGAAAGTGAAATTATCATTTCCTGACTAAAGATTTCAAACTTGTAATTTATCTCCTAGGAGATGAACATGCTACCAGTGGGGTGTGGTGTTTGATGCGGAGATCTTTTGAGTGGTGATCATGGCATATATGTGCCTGTGGTGTATGATGTGTAGGTAAGGGCTTATGTGGGCCTGTGTAGTAAGGGCTTATGTGGTGTATGATGTGAAGGTAAGAGCTTATGTGGGCCTGAGGTGTTTGATGTGGAGGTAAGGGCTTATGTGTGCCTATGACGGGATGGTGGTGCTCAAGCTTTGGGTTTCAATTGGTGTTGTCATGGAAATTGTTGGAGCCAACAATTTCCCCCAATATTTTTCCTTAGGACAATCTGAGCTAGAGTTCATGGCAATCGATCGTTCCGATCGATTGCCCCCAGTATCTTCTTTGATTAAACGTGCGAACGAGTCTCGTCCTCACAGGGTCAAGGCTTATGTTTTGATTTGGTGCTTCCTAACCTACACTTGACGTGTTTGGTGTTTGCACTCATTTCTCGCTTACGGTCACAACTTCTAGACCATTGAATTTGATATTTGATGAATTTACGCATTCGATCTGTTACTTTCACATGATTAGATACACAATTACCAAGTCGGAAGTCTTTAAAGCTTATAACGTGGTCATGGGGTGTGATGAAAGACAACGGGACCATGGAGGGATATTTGAGGTATGTGGAGCTATAAGGGTGACCAAAGCTGCAACTTGCGTCTTCTCTCGGATTCATCTTCCTTGTCTTGAAGTCGTGTAGCAGCTTCGGGTTGATGTTGTTTTCGAGTATCTGGACTTGGACTTTTGAAGTTGTCTTTTACACCATTTCTCTTCTTTTTGTCATTTGGATTTCTTCGAGGCACTTCGGGTTTGCCTTTTTGTTTTATCCTTTCTTGACTTTGCCTTCGGGGTTCTTGTGTCTCCCAGTTTTTGAGTTTTGAGAGCTATTTTGATGTGATCTCTTTTGATCCTGTGTCACTCTGGGACCTTTTGCGGATCGCTTCGTCATGCTAATAGTGGCATTGCTTCTTTGGACTGATGAGAACGTTATCTGAGAGTTGGGCTCCTCGCTTCCTTTGGTCACCGGGTCGGACATTCATCATTGGCTGGGTTATTTTGTGGAGTTCATAATATCGAAAAGGGATATATCAAAGGCTCGGCAGGGGTGCCAAGAGTTTAATGACAGGGTTTACAAGCTTTTGGCTATGTGGTGTTGTACCTAGGTGCTTCGTCATTCCTGATATTTGTGTATCCATTCTTTGTTACTTTTCACAAGTCTAAGTGTAAATCTACAAATTATCTCCTTCGATCGGAGTTATGCCATTTATCTAACTTTTGAATGTGGCCTCACTTAAGTCGTGTAAAAATGACACGCTCTTTCACTCTTTGGTTTTACCACTCAAGGCACTCTCACGAAATGTTCACTCAGAGATTTGTTCACACAATTAAACGAAAGAAATAATCATTATTGGTCTTTAAACTCAGATTGCCCCCAGTATTGATCTGAGGTTTATGACAACAATTAAATAGATGTGGAATTTGAGCAGCTTTGTGGGTTGTTTTTGATGTTTTGTGATGGTGTTTGGACGGACATATTCAACTTTTTGGAGACAAAAGACAAATCTTCATGCTCCATTGTCAGGAAATGTAACCTCATCTTAAAAGGCATTTTGAAATCGGACTTGAAAAAGTCGTTTGTTGTGAAGATGATTTAGTAAAACCATTGTCTTCTATTAGTGATTTGAAAAACAGCCATTCTTTGAAAACTTTGAATGATGCATTTGAAAGATGAATGTTATGACAGGTTATGCATGTGGAGACTTTCATTGCTGAAGACTCGAGCTCTCGACCGTTGGGACATTGCAGAGATGACCGTGACCGCCTTCTTCTTGGACTGTGAGTAGGCTCTGCAAAATGCCTGAACTAGGAGTGCCCATGGATGACGCATGAAGCACTTGGACCTGAACCTTTTATGAATTAAATGTGAGGTGCATGGGCTGAAACAGTTCCATGAATGTGGATAGGCACTCGAGCCTGGATGACGTCATGGATGTGGGTAGGCACTTGGGCCTAGATAAATTGAAAGTGAGGCACATGGGCCAGAAATATTTTGAGGATGTGGCGCTTGGGCTAGAGTGTTGTGAGAATGTGGCACTTGGGCCTGAATATTGTGAAGATGTGGCGCTTGGGCCAGAATGTTGTAAAGAAGTGGCGCTTGGGCCAGAGTGTTTGAAAGTATGGCGCTTGGGCCAAAAAGTGTTCGAGGATGGGCGCTTGGGCCTGAATGTGTTTGGGAATGTGGCGCTTGGGCCGGAATGTGTTTAGGGATGTGGTACTCGGGCCGGAATGATTTGGGATTGTGGCGCTTGGGCCGGAAAGTGTTTGGGCTAGAAGTAAGACATATGGGCCTGAGGGACTTCTAGACTAGAATGGATGTGTGGACCTGAATGCCCTTAATCTGGGAGTGATGCATACAGGTTGAAGGAAGCAACATGGACTGTGAACGAGCCACTGGATAGAAACTTTTAAGTCTAAGATTTGTTTGATGTTCCTGTTGGGCCTTGAGGCTAGAAACTAGAATGAATGGGTTGCGCAAACTATCTAGGATTCGAATGGGCCAAAACCTAAACAAGTGCTTCTAATTGGGCCTAAAGACATGTCACCTAGACCTAGGATTTTGGGCCAAAGTCCGAATGAAAAGTTCATCTAGACTGGAATGGGCCTTGGACCGAAAAAGTTTTCAATGAAAGGCTATTGATTTTCAAGTCTTGTGGACTACTTTGAGTTCAGGTGGATTTCTTTTTTTGTGGGCCTAGAACTAAATGGATAATTCAAATTGGGTTGAAAGTAAAATCACATAGATCTAAGGCTTTGGGCCAAAACCCAAACAAACAATTCACTCATTCAAATCAAACAGGGCCTTCGGGCCGCAAATAATTAAGCCGCGAGTTACAGGTTGGGCCGGTTGATATAGGAAGAGTTCCTATCAATTTCTAGGCTAGTAGTGGGTCGGTTATACAAGAAAACAAGGTTTCACACAAGTTCAACATGTCCTCACTAGACGCTACAACCAATTTGGGTATGGATCGATCCGGAGAGGTGCTTGGGGCATGGGCCCAGGTCACCACAAAGGAATAGGGCTTGCACGCTATTCTCTTTGGGTTTCCTCACTTTTTTCACATCACCATGAGATGTGCGTCTACGGTCGGGTCTTTGAATGACCAAACAAGGCTAGGTAAGGGCACTGCCAGGAAAATGCTTGGGGCTAAAGCCCAAGTATTAAGGGGATGTGGTTAGACGACATCCTCCTCTTTTCCCCCACTTATTCACATCACGGAAAAAGGTGTGAGTCCCTTACAGGGGACCCTCAAACGGGTCCCGGGGTGAAATCGGTTTGTGTGGACCCTCGCTCTCATATGATGCAAAGGTGCAGAAAATTAAAGCGCGCATGAAAGTAAACAAACAATGTAATAAAGCCATAAATAAACAATTTTTCGAGTTAAGCCCTCTTTCTTAAAATTAAACAAGTTAATATTAAGAAGTTATCCCCAGTAGAGTCGCCATTCTGTGAGCCTCGATTTTTAAACCCTATCCTATGTTGATTAGATTGATTAGGATCTAGTTGGGTTTTAGGTCCGCTTACTTAAGTGTTAATAACTAAGTCATATAACCATAATTATTAAGACCTAAGTTAGCTCACTAGGACCTATTATGAGTCGCCACCTAATTTTAACCTAGATCAAATTAGGAAAGGAGAGTTCAGATTCGGGGGCTTGATATTCGACTTAATTAGGGTTCAATTACTTTCATTACCCCTCGAAGTCATTTTTCCTCTACTTAGTTTAATTACGGCTTATTACGAGTCGTTCTTAACCTAAGTGTGCGCTTCTGTTTTTTTTTTTATTTTTTAACGTTTTTCGACGAAAAATTAAAGTGAAATTAAAACTACCTAAACTAAGGTTTCGGAGGCAGAACGAGGTCAAATTTTTAATATGTCCGTAGCCACGGACCTAATGTCTAAGACCACAGACCCCAATTGAATTTCATGATTATGAAAACAGAACTAAAATAAAAACGTAAACTTGAAAAGTCTGGGGCCACGGACAGGGTGTCCGTGGGCCCGGACATGTATTATTAGAAACCCAAAAATTTGAAAAATTGGAAAATAAGAAATCTCGCCACCGTCTGTGGGTGTCCGTGGTCACGGACAACCCGTCTGTGGTCCTGGACCATGCGTCCAAGGTCACGGACCACCCACGGACAGTGGGTTTTTTATGGTTCCCGATGGTGTTTTTAGTTTAAAATTTATGTACTTGTAGCGTGAAAGATGTACAAGATGTTAGTGATTTAAAGTTTTCAATTTAAAATCGAATAACACACGAAACTTAGCAAACAAGTAACAAGGCAGTAGCTAAAACAATTAGTAATACAGAGGCCGAGAAGAGTTGGTTTGAACCCAAATTTTGAGACAAGACTGATAAAGTCGTAGGGAGTTAGGAAAGCGGAATTCCTACCTGTTTTACCTTCGGGTTTGCAGTGATTCTTCACGTCGGGATTCGTCGAGTGCTCTGTTGATGGCTGACCCGAAAGGTTTTCGAACCAAGCTTCTAGTTGTTGGTTGTTCTTGATGTTCTTCGCGTTTTGGTGGTGTTTATGTGGGGTTTTGATGATTGTTGATGCTTTGGGAATTGGAAAACGAGTTTAGATGGTGATTTCGGGGGATTTTCGGTATGATTTTGGTGGCCGGGTGTTGAAAAACATGAGAGAGAGAGAGGGGAGGCAATGCTTTCTGACTTCCTAGGGTTCTTGAGCTTGTGAGATTCTCCTTGGATCAAAAGATTTATCCATTTATATAGACTTTCTTAAAGATAAAGAAAATCTAGTAAAAGTAAGATTTTTTGGCATTTTAATTAAGTGACTTCCCAAAAGAATTTTGCTATGAAATTTTGGTCACATGTCAAGGATGGAAATTATGATTTTTTTGAAGTGGAATTGAATTTTTTAAATGTTGGAATATTTTAAAATTCAATTTCTTGTCATTCAATCAGAAATTGCTAGAAAATTATTAGAAATTTAAAAAATCAAAATTCCAACGCCATTATGCTTAAAATGTCATCCTCTATCATGGGTTAAAATTTAAAAGCATTTAAAGTTGATTTGAGCATCTTTTGGAGGAGAGAGAAAGCCTATAGGAGGTCTTGGGAGCCTTAAAAATTACGAAAACGCCTCTAACGATGACGAAACTGCTCCCAATGGCCCGGAATGCGCCGATCGAGCTGGAATCCCACATGACTTGATTGAATTGCCTCTCACTACACCAAAGCCTTACAGACCCTAACCAGGGGGGGTCAAAATTTTGGGTATAACAATATGTCTTCAAAGATCTTGAAGTAAATGCAAAAAATAGCTGGAATGAATACCCAGCCCAAACAATAAGACAAATACCTGACATGAACACACCAACGTTCAATGAACAAAGTAAAATACCCAGAGTGATCATATAAGGTACCGGAGGATACCATTCACCACCGAAGAAAATATCAACCGGTCAAGACGTAAGAAAAGTATATGTAGTTTGCCCTAGGAACGGGAGACATATAACCCTAAACGGGACAACTTGAAATCCAGAACCGCAATGCGGAGTACACCGAACATACTCCTAAGTTAGCCAAGGGTAATGGCGTAACTGGATAACACCCAAGAGCAATCCAAGGAGGGTGTCGGACTAAATGCCTTGACGAGAACACACAAGAATTAGAACGAACACTCGGTTAGAACACCGAAGGGATCCCACTTACCAGGGGACACTCTAAATTGACAAATGGTACCAATCAATACCAAGATACTTAAAGGGCGTCCAACGAACGGAAGCGTGTTGCGATGATCTTATCATGGAGCCCAATGTTACCTCCAACCCATTTGATGGTATAAGGGGAAGCAATGCTGGTAAACACCCTAAGATGAGCGGAGCTCTAAGCAACGTGGCTAGTATGCCATGAAACTATTACAATACGTAATTCAACGGTTGCAAAACCCATTGTGAACCAGATGGAGAGTTGCCAAGAACGGCACAAGTAAGATTGTTCAATAACTATCGACCAAAGATACCCCTCGTTAAGGTGGTACCACAAGAGCGGTGAACATACCAATTCCAAAGAAGAGGATACCGTCAATAAATGCCTGAAAATGAACCAGATGAAACAGAAGGAAGCTCTAATGACAATTGTTGAAAACCAAAGAGTAATTGGTTCAGAAGAAACACTATATGGGTATAGTGTGAATTGTGAAGTAAATATGGATCAATGAGCTCAAAGATGTAAATGGTGGAAATGCATGAGCTGAAGCTAGCAACAGTGGATGCCATGTAAACCAATAATGTAGAATCAGTAAGAACATGGTGCGCAGCGAGCAACCAGTCTATGTTGATAACCACACAATGACATGGAGTTGTTAAATACGAGATGGCAAACAGAAATGATCATTCCTATTGCAATCGCATAAGAGATTTACTGCCAAGGGTTTACGCCTCTGCACTCTGTAGGACTGAGTGTTTTGGTATTGCACTTGTGCAGTTAATGATCAAGTGGGATAGCAAGGAATATGGGAAAATGGCAATCGTGGTAAATTCTTCCGTTCACCAACGAACATGGCATAAGCCAGTCAGGCGAAAACTTAGAAACAAACCGTGCGACCTAAGGCCAAAGACGCACGAAGGGTGTGGAACACACCAACAATCACAAGATGTGAATTCCATTGGAATAAGAAGAGAAAGAAGGCTTATGAAAGGACCGACGCATAGAAAATGCAAGGTCATACAAGTAAAGAACACTTGTACAAAACCAATTAAGTGGACATAATTCAGAAGCCACTCACACAGAGGAAGCACTACATGCTAAGTAGTGGCTTAACCTCAACCGACAATAAGTCGGAGGAACCCGGTGAATAACCACAGAAGTACATAATAGTATGTACATGGATTTCCAAAGAACTGGATGGAAAATCTGAAACTCATTGAGTTTGCGTACGGTAAAAGAATACCACGCTTGATTGGATAAACCTTATTCCTAGGATAAAAAGGGATAAAAGGGTAATGTATAACATAGTAAGAATAACGAGAAGGGCGAACAAACCCAAGTTATCAGGGTCGCGCAGTAGAAGCTAGTGGGCCCAAAATTCTAAGGTTTAATATACCTAGTGAATGAATGGCTAATTATCAAAGCCTCTAAGGCTAGAACCGAACCCGGTTAAGAGTTAAATAACTCCGATGAAAATTCTTGATGTAGGGACTAACCGGTAATACAGTTAAGACCCACTGATCAAGGAACATTGTACAATAGATCGCATGGAGGTTAGAACACCCCATGACGGCTGAACGCCTTAGACCAATGTCCAATGTAGACACATGGTAGATTACGTGGGCGTAATCCCTTTGTAAGGGGGGTAGAGCGAAAACCGTGAAGTGTATGTTTTACGTGATAAGTGCGTAAACTACATTGCGCATAGCGCAAAAGAATTTATTTTGATGATTGGTACTTATGTTACATAAACATACGTATCCATTCATAGTGTAATTATGGTTGATTGTGAGATTTGAAGTTGAAAGGAGTAGAGAAACTCCAGGGGAATGAGAACCCCGATTGGTAATAGTATGAGGAACGAGTATGTTTGGGAGACTTGTTGAGAATAAATTGGTATGAAACTGATGTTGAACCTAGTGGGAAGTGAGTCCCCTAGGTGACTTGACTTGATTGACTTTTGACTTGTGAACAATTGGAGGATAGAAATTGATTTTTACTTGCGAACGATTGGAGGATAGAAAATTAATTGGAATTATGCTTCTGAATTCTTAGGTATATTAGATGGAGATAATTTAGTAATAATTGATGAGATGATTAGTAATGAGTAAAGGAATTCTAGAATTTGAAATGTATTGATGGGTGATTATGACTAGAAATATTAAGAAGATAGAAAATGAAATAGTGTTTGACTATTTGATTATGTGAATTGAGGTGGGAGGTGGAACTTGATTTGCTAGTGATCAAGGGAAACCGAACACAAATTGGGGTGGATGGATAGCTCAACACCAATGCTGATCACATTGGGGTTGAATGAATCTTGAAGCTCCTTATAAGTGGCCACAAATAATCACACTAGTAATAGGTGAAACTAACACATTTGGAACTTGGAGTTGTATTGAGTTTTCAAAATGAATTTCCCAAACTGATTTTGACATAAATGGTTTTCTTCAAACTTGAGAATGAGGATCGGTTTTGAAACCACTCCCACGGGTGCTAGTTGGACCTTCTTAAGGCTAGGCACTGGTATTGGGTCGAACCTAGGAAGTAAGGCTAGTTGTGAGCCGGTGGAAGTGATGATTAGTTATAAAACCATTACAACGGACGAGCAACGGTACTAAGTGACCGGTAGGACGTTTGTAGTGTGTGTTTTGTATTTTTCCAAGGGCCACCGGATATGAGTAGTCCGGTCAGGGAAGAGTACCCACTTTGGAGCCTGAGGATCTCTAGATGTGCAAATGAATTTGATCAGAACCAAAGGACAGTAGGGCCAGAGAGCGTAAGTGCCCAAAGTCATGACGGCCGTTAACCAAAAAGTGTAAGTGTTCAAACGTGACCGGTACCTGAGGGATCACTCGATATGGGAGAGGACTGTTGTGCCTTCTTTATCTACGGATGGACCCCTTGAAGAGTTTGGAAACGGATATTTGTGATTGCCATGCATGCTGTGACATATTGTTTGGATGTGTGGTGTACATTGAGTTAGGCTTTTGGATTTTGACAGGTTATTGAGAGATTATTTCCTTAACATTGAGTACTTAGGTGACTAACGATCTTAGATTCACCAACTTTAAGGGCAAAGTTCTTTAAGGGGGTAGATTGAAATACCTCGAACTTAATTAGGGTGATTAAATTACTCTAATAAGATATTTGAGGGCCTAATAGTGCCTAATTAATTTTGGTGAAGAAAGTAAATCCAAAATAAAAGAGAAAACGCTTAAAAAGCGAAAAACGCTAAAATGAGCGTTATATAACCATATGAGGAATACAACCTCGAAAAGGGTATTGGATAGATTTCCAAGGCTTAATAATGCCTAATTAATATACGGGAACAATTCCCAAAGAAAAACGGATCCAAATAATGTGTTAAAACGCTAACGGAGCCTTAAAGCACGTTTTTCAAGAAAACCTGAAAATGTGAATTTAAGTGGTCAAATAGACCCGTAAAAATTATGGTTGACTAAATAACTATAATTAAACATTAATGAAAGTTAAAGAGCCATTAAAATTAATTAAATGGGAAAATTCCAGAAAACGGGTTCCGGTGAGTGAATAGTGTAAAAATTAGAACTTGTGGGGTGTTAGATGTAATAAAAGCAAAATATTTCCCCCATTTGCAAATATAAATCTGAAACTATGTGAGTGTGGGTGGGGGCACGTTTTGTTCCAGCTTTTCCCACTCTCTCACACACTAAAAAGAAATACAAAAAGTAAAAAGTACACCTCTCCCTCTCTCTCCTCTCATTTCCCTCTTCTCTCTCTCTTTCCTTTATTCCTTCCCTACTGTGAGCTCCCTTCTTCCTCCCCTTTCCTGGTGAACTTGAGCTGCTCCAAAAGCCTCCAATGGCAGCCACCTTCCTCCACTTCCCCAAGCCACAAAAATGCTCCAAATCAAAAACAAAACACATATTTGTGTTCCTCTCACCAAGCCCTACACTTCCCTCTTTTCAAAATTTCAAAAGGGAGAAGTTCATATCCATGGGTTTACCCCATTTGAAGAGAAAACCAGTTTTTATGGAGCTTGGATGCCTCCTCATTGTATTAAGGTAAGAAAAATCACAAAAACTCACACTTTCCTTCACCTCTTGAGTAGCCAGTTTTGACTCCCCAATTTCCCTTGTTTTTCCTTCCTTAAATGAGCATTATTCAAGCTTCAAAAGCTCATGGGGAGTCCTCCTTTCATTCTTGACCAAAAGCCCATTTTAGAGTTTCAAGGTAATTCCCCATTTTTGTGCTCTAAGCACTTTCTCTTACTTCCTAGCGTAATTAATAAGCATGGGTGTACTAATTAGTGCCTAATTCTCCATTTGGATGTTGAATTTGAGGTTGGCAAATGGCTGGCCTACTTGGCCGATTTTGACCAAGAAAGAGGAGAGGAGAACCTTGGAAACAAAGAATGGAGGATTAAGCTAATTAAACTACCCTAATGTTATTTTGAATACTTTAGAAATGGTGGGATGGGGATATATAATAAAAGAACCAAATATATGCTAGAAATTTATTTGGGTGATTTGAGAGAGAGAGAGTTATGAAATTGTGTTGATTTAAAGGCTTAAGTGCCATTGTATTTGAGATTTGAGCTATATTGTTGTTTGATGAGTTTGGTGAAGTAATTGTGTTCTGGTAGGACCCTTGTATGGGTGTGGCTAGTTTAGGATTGAATTTGGTGAGAATGGATGAGTTTGGGTATGCTAGATTTATGGGGAAACTATGGCAAAATTTTAGTAGAAAATAAGTGTTTTAGGTGACCTTGACATTGGGAGAACTTAGGTGTTCATTTGGGTTGAATAGAGATTCTTGGTAACCTTGAAATGGTAGATGGAGAATGGTTATGAGAGTGTGTAAAATCTGTAGCATAATGGATGATAGAAACTTAGAATTTCAAGAAAGAGAGTTAGTGATTATAAACTTGGGAATGAAGGTTGGACTTGGGTGTAGATGATACAATTGCCTAGGAATGAATTGAAATGGTCAAGTGGAGTTAGAACAAGAGGTAAACCACCAAGAGGAAGTTAGAAATGTACAAGAGTGCAAAATGTAACAGTGGGGATGGAAAATTTGTAGAAATTGAGCAAGGAAGTGAGTAAGGATTAAACCAATGATTTGAAGAGGTTTAGAGCATGTTTTAAGGTGTTTAAACATGTAGGAAATGTGTGGAGAGATTAGGAAATGATTAAGGGTGAATTAGGGGTTGAAAACTGTCCAAAAACTGTAAATTTTGACAGTTCCAGGGGTGGTACGGGTTTACAAATCGGTACACAAACCTGGACCACATCAAAAACAAGGCAGAAAGTCATCCCAGGGGGTGGTCCGGGTTTGTAACCCCGGACACAAACCCGGACCACATGAAAAACTTGCCAAAATGTTATTTCCATGTTTGGTCCGGGTTTGTAAACCAGGACACAAACCCGGACCAATGTAAAAAGTTGCCAGAAAGTGTTTTAATGCATTTTAAAGACGGGGAATTGATTGGGGATGGTTTTAGATGATGTTTAGGACTTGTTTGGTGACCTATAAAGGTCCTTGGAAGTGTAAACAAGTTTGAGGAGTGAATGAGAAAGTGGTGAACTTAAATACACTTGAGTAAAACTAAGGTTAACGGGGTAAGTATGGGAGTAATTATTTACCTACCGTAAAGTATTGATGTTAATAGAACCGTTCGACATGTAATCAGTTGATCAAGGGTGAACCGACCAATGTGAGGTGACCTGGTAAAAGTAAAACCATGGTGTAAGGTATGATTTTCTCATGCCCCATATGCTACCTTGGCTACTCTGATTTGTGTGCTTGTTTGATTGTGTGATAACCTTAACAAGATAAATACACGAATCGGATTGTTTGCACTCTCTTGTGCTTGTATGGTATTGCTTGTTGTTGAATTGTATTATGAACTTAAAGTTTGTATAATTCATGAAATGTGTGATTGTGGATGAATTGCTTGAGTGTGAATGAGCACTGTAGTTCGACTCATAGTTGAGTCTTGTTTGAGTAGTGGCTCGTAGAGAAAGAGAGTCAAGTTATGAATTAATAAAAACGTGGAAACACACTAAAACTATCGAACTAAGAAACGATAACGTAAACCTATGAACTTACTAGAACGTGAGAGAATTGTACGGGAATGAGTAAACTCCCGATAACGGTTAGAGAACCGAATTGACTTAATCCACAAATCAATTAGTAGTGGAAGTATATAAGGAACCTCTATTTAGAGGATTTAATGAATGCTCAAGACATGAATCTTGGGAGGAGTAAAGAATGGTAAGGGATCACCAAACCCCTTAGAAAGATAGTCGAACCCCAATGAAAGGATCCAACTAATATAAGCAATGTCCCGAACATGAGAGTATTCGATAAGTTGGGTAAAACCTTAAATCTTAGAATACTAGACATTGAGAATTCCCTAAGCTAATGGAGGATATCGAGAGAGATACTTCTATGCTAATCTATGAGATTGTGAAATAACTTCGAGAGACAAGTTTTTGGAATTTGAGTAGTCCGGTAGAGAACTGGACATTTGAGAATTTGAGGAGCTAATTGTATAGCTCCATTTGTATTTGTAAGCCTGGTGGTGAGTCTTATGTATGACTCTGCCCGGAGGTCGTGGGCAAAGACTTAAAAGATGCCTTTGAGTATTGAGTATTGGTTTGAGAATTGATTTGAGAATTTGAGTATTGAGTATTGAGTTGAAACTTGAGAGACTTGAGAAATTGAGTTTGAGTGGAGAATTGAGTTGAGTATTGTAGAACTTGCTTGAGGTTGAGAGTAAGAGAATTTGAGCAAGAGTACCCAAGAGAGTGGGTAAGCAATGAGTAATTGAGTAAGGCATAGTGAGGTAGAAACCCTCATAGCCTAAGATTAAGTAATACTAACTAACAAACTTATTGTGTTAGTGTGATTGTATTCCTTGGTTGAATGTGAAGTAATTGTGTGGATGTACATATATAATGTATGTTTTTTGCATGATGATTGAATGAAAATGAATCGCATGCTCTCGACCAAAATTGTCAGCGTACCCTCGTTAGCATGCGGGGTATGCGAATTTCATATGCAGCAATTTTGCTGAGCCCCTAGGGGCACCATTTTTATTTTATAGGAACATTTAAGCCGAATACCATTCGAGTGTAGGACGGGGTGCTATGTGAGCATGGGTAGTTGTAAGAAGTTGTATTTGTTTGTATTGTGGAATTGTAAGACCGTAATGTCATCGGCAATCTTGAGAACTGTAGATACTCGGTATAGAATTGTTTGAGGTTTGTATTTGCAATGTATTGAATTGGTTAAGGAATGGAAAGGTAGTTGTATCGTTGTATAGAGTGCTCGGTATAAAACCCATCAGACCGATATTGTAATTGTATTGATTATTTGGATTGGATTTGACCTTGTTAGTCACGTGGGTGACTAACGGCATTGTATCACCCGCCGTTGGAGTATGAATTTCCGCTACTTTGATGTTGGTAATTGAGACGGTTAGAAGTTAATGATTAGATTAGCGGTAGGGGTGTTACATGCCAGCAATTCGCTGACCCCTTGGGGCACAGTTTTTACTTGCCAGGTACATTTGAGCCGTTTACCGTTCGAGAGTAGGACGGGGTTGCTGTATAAGCATGGGTAGTTGTTTAATGAAAGTTGTATTTAATTGTAAAGTTGAATTGTAAGTCCGAATTGTATAGGCAACATTGGTGATTGTAGTAGACTCGGTATAGAATTGTTTGTGGTCCGTAATTGTATTTGAATCGGTAAGGGAATGGAACGGAATGTATTACTGAGAATAAAGTACTCGGTATATTAATTCATCAGACCGATATTGTAATTTGTATTTTGATTGGCCTTGTTAGTCACTTGGGGGACTAACGGCATTGTATCACTCACCGTTGGAGTAGATTTCCGCTGCGCTGGTATTGTTAATGGAGACGAATCAGGAGGTAACGACGTGATTAACGGTAGGGGTGTTACATAAACCTACGAAAAGGAGGGATGTTGAGACTCAGAATCGTGTATGACGGCTTTTCAAAAGTCAGACATAAGAAATTTGTTTGTTATGAGTCAGATCTACGCCTAACTAACATCATGAGTCGTGCCTATGTTTGAATCCGAAGAAATCTGTAACACGTAGCAGTTAAATATATGCATCGGTCATGGGTTTGTCTGCTCGTTAACCTAAGTCACGGGGGGCTCAGGAATGGCCATGGATTTGAACTAGATAAAATATGTCTCGAGGTTAGAAGATCCGGGGAAACGACAGTAATATTTGGTCAAGGGTTTGACGTGGCGAGATGGGGGTGGCGAGCCAGCATAATGCCGACCCAGGCAACTTGACATCTTGAGTCAAGATGTGGTGAGTTGGGGAAAAACGACTTTAATCGTATAATCCGTGCTTTGAATATACTATACCAACAGTGGTAATTAGTGTTAATCATCTTTTATCCGTTCGGGTTAGTTTTGGTTTTTTTTACATTTAATTGGTTCGAATTTAACCAATTCAATTTTTTTGTAAGTTAAGGTTTTACATTTATTTGGTTTTTTGATATACTTGGGTCAATTTAGATCGATTTTAGATTTTTTTTTATTTTATAATTTGAGGTGTAACTTACATAAGTATCATTCATACTTATTTACCTTTGCAAAATCCTTGTCACCCTGGCCCTAAAGGGGTATCTCACTATTATTATTTATCCCTATTTTTACCTTTATAGACAGTTTTTTAGATCGGGAGAGTTTGTTAAAACCCATATAATTTATCTTGTTACCGTGATCCTTCATAAGTTTTGCTTTGGATGATGATTTCTTTTGTCCTAAGACGCTATCCATCTTGTATTTTCCCAGGACGACATGAACTTGGGTTCACTCTTTCTCGAGTTATGTATGATCTCTCTAAGATTGCTAAGCACCCGCCTTTCATCAAAGACAACATATCCAAGCTTTTCTAGGAGCTTTAAGGATTGTATCGCTTCTTCTTGCACATACTCGTCCTCCTTATTCACTTCAAACGTTGTTTGTGCTTCCGCCACCAGATCCTTCACACTGGACCCTTGAGCTTTCCCTTTACTAGGATTAAAGCCTGGAGGGAACTCGGGTTCATCAAATAGATTCCTGATATCTTCCCTGTCCTTCATCACCTTTGTATCATGGGCGCGAGAGGGACACCTCCCAACGAACCAAGTCCCCTTTCTTTCAACACTTTGTATTATTCCTTGCACTTAAGGTCATCTCGTCAAAATAGATGCGAAACCCGGATAACACAACAGGATCATCGACCAGCTCTCTTCCATGGTTAATGATCCATTCCACTAAACGGTCTTTACAAACCACCACCATGTATAGTGGTTCTTTAATAGACTTTTGTTTGCTTGCTTGGGTGCTTAGCCCCTGTCCCAGTTTATTGCTCAAATGATTGAGGTAGGAGTGGTCATCATTGATAGGGTAAGAAACTATCACTCTTACCCCGGTTGGAGCATAGGAGCAGAAATAACATGGGGGGGGGGGCATCCCCAAGAAGGATAAGACGGCCCAGACCACCCAATACCTCCACACGCATTGGTCGGTCCCCAACTAGAATAGCCCAGTGGCCCAAATCCAGGAATAGATGCTCCAACCCAAGCAGCGCCTTGATGTGGTGTGCCAACATGGGGGGACCGAAGAGGAAAGTATTGGGCGCTTTGGAAAGTGGGATAAGGCGATGTTTCTTTTTCCAAACAAACATTTATCATTTGACAACCTTTCCTTTAAAACTATCGATCTCCTCACGCCACCCTTGGGACTACAACTCAATTTTGCACAAGCAGACTCATTGTCTTCTTGCAAAACCTTGCCATGGCCATGGAAACTGATGACAATGTAGGAAGCAAGTGACCGATAATAATCATTCACCCCTAAATTAGCTCGTTTGGCAAGAAGCACTATAAGACCAATGTTCATAACCAGCTCAACATCACCAAAGCATAAATAAGAGAAGTTTTCCAAATCATGACTAATCTTACCCCATGAGATTAGTACAGTATCGATAAGTCAGTCTCGATAAGTTAGGCCCATTATATTATTTGTTTGTTATCTGTAAAGGCCCAAGGCCCACTAGCTCTTTATTTACCTTATCCAGTATATCCCTTGTAAACCAGTATATAAACACTTCTTACTATCAATAGAAACTTGCCGTTTACAGTGCCAATCATTTACCCTATTTACAAATCTTCTATGGTATCAGAGCCATAGGCGGCGCTCTTTTCCCTATGGCTAACAACCACAGTTCCTCGGCAAATTCTTCATCCGTTCTTTCGTCTTCTTCAAGTTCAGGTCCTCAAAATGTGCTCTCTGCAGCAGGTAATCTCATCAAACTCTCACAAACCAATTTCAATCTCTGGCAGACCACAATAGTTCCCTTTTTGAAGGGAAACGACCTTTACAAATTTGTTGACGGTTCATACACAACCCCTGCACAAAACACAAATGGCACTGTCAATCCAGAATATTCCAAATGGGTGAATCAGGATCAGTTAATCATGTCTGTAATTTACATGACTCTTACCGAAACTATTATAGTCTCTCTTATTGGCTGCAAAACCTCCAAAGATTTGTGGGATAGGATTTATAGCATTTATGCAGCTCAAAGTGCAGCTCAAATTGGTCAGTATCATCTTCAGATTGCTAGTATAAGTAAAAAGGGTGATGAGAACATTACTGAGTATTTTAATCGCACCAGAAGTTTGGTTCATTCCCTAGAAAGTGTTGGTCGATCTGTTACTGATGGTGAGTTTCAAACCTACTTGCTCAAAGGTCTACCTCCTGAGTTTAATCCCGTGTCTTCTATCATCTATTCCTCAAAAAGTCAGATGACTCCTTTTGAGATTCTCGGCTCTCTCTTACAGTTTGAGGCAACCTTAAGCCAGCAAAATCAATAAGTTCTGGGCAGTGTTAGTGCCAATGCTACTTTTACCTCTTCTACTGGTAATTCCTACCAGTCTAACAAAGGTAAAAATCAGAGAGGAGGCTATCAAGGCAGAGGAAATAGAGGAAGAGGCCGAAATTCCTACACCTCTTCTAGAAGTACAGGCGATAACAAGCAGAGCACCTATTTCTCAGGACAGCCAGACAACAGGGTTGCTTGTCAGATTTGTGGAAAGAAAAACCATCAGGCTGTTTCTTGCTATTTTCGCTATGATTACTCTCATCAAGCTCCTGGACCAGGAAATTTCACTGCCAACACTACTGTCTATAACCCTATCTCTCATGGTTCTGAATGGCCTCCAGATTCCGCTGCTTCTCATCATTTTACCGGAGACTTATCAAGATTAAACATCTCTGGTTCTGACTATGGTGGTTCTGAAACCATCAATTTGGGAGATGGTTCTACCTTGCCCATTAATCATCAGGGTATGGGGACTCTATCCATTCCTAACATAACTTTCTCCCTAAAACAAATTTTTCACAGTCCTAATCTGACCAAGAATCTATTGTCTGTTAATAGATTCTGTGTTGATAATCATGTGTACTTTGAGTTTCACCCAAACCACTTTGTTTTGAAGGATTGTCACACACATCAGGAGCTGTTCCGCGGACCAGCTAAGCAGGGAATCTATGTTCTACCTTCTTCAACTACACCAGTCCCTCATCAACTAAACTTGACAGTCAAAGCTTCTCCCACTATTTGGCACTGGCGTCTTGGCCATCCCTCAGCCTCTACTACTAAAAGAACTATCAACACATTTAAACTTCCCATTGTTAATACCCCTTTACAGTTTTGTTCATCATGTTGTTTGGGAAAACTTCATGCCCTTCCCCATCCCACTTCTTATTCTACCTCTAAGCAACCCTTTGAATTGTTATTTATGGATGTGTGGGGTCCTGCTTTTATTCAGTCAGTGGATGGCTTCAAATACTTTTTGCTTGTGGTTGATGACTTTACTAAATATATGTGGTTGTTTCCTCTTCGACTAAAATCTGATGTTCACAATGTCTTTGTTACCTTCTCAAAGTTGGTTGTCAATTATTATTCCTCAACCATCAAGTCTGTTCAGACTGATGGTGGTGGTGAATTTAAGGGACTGGAGTCTATTTTTCAGGAAGCAGGAATTCTTCATCGCATTACATGTCCTCACTCTCATCCACAAAACGGATCTGTTGAGAGTAGGCATCGATTTGTTGTGGATAAAGGCATTACTCTCCTAGCTCAGGCATCTATGCCTCTTTCTTACTGGTCCTATGCATTCAGAGCTGCAGTTTACCTAATGAACAGAACTCCCACTTCTGTTCTGCAATTTTCCTCCCCATTTCAGGTACTTTTTGCTAAAAACCCTAATTATGGCTTTTTAAAAGTCTTTGGGTGTGCCTGTTTTCCTAACCTTAGGCCTTATCAGTCTCATAAGCTTGCCTTAAGGTCCTTACAATGCATTTTTCTTGGGTACTCACCAAATCACACTGGATATCTCTGTTATCATTTACCTACCCACCGCATGTACATCTCTCGAGATGTAGTTTTTGATGAACAAACCTTTCCTATGGCCTACATCAAACCTCATCCCACTGTTGCCTCTGCTCCTCCTAGCTACTCCCTTTTAATTCCTGATCTAACCCCCTCTGTTCAACCAACCAATACCCAACCAAATCCACCCCCTCTCCAACTACACAATTACCCCCCACCACATCCCAATCATCCCAGTCTACCTCTCCTGTTGCAGCATCTCTACACTCCTAGAAAACCAAAACACTCAGTCAGATGACTCTCCTACTACCTCTTCTGTTCCTGACCACAACACAGACCCTCCTATTCCCCCCAACCCTCATCCTCCTCATCCCATGGTTACCCGCTCCAAAACCAACTCCTTAAAACCTCTTGTTCGAACTGATGGAACAATTCCTTATCATACACATGCCACCCATCTTTCTTCCTCTCCTGACCAACCTACCCTAAAACAAGCCCTATCTGATCCAGAGTGGATCCAGGCTATGGAAAAGGAACTGCAAGCTCTGCATAAAAATCAGACCTGGACTCTTGTTCCTAAAACAAAGGATATGAATGTCATTGGAGTTCGGCGGGTTTTTAGAACAAAAAGGAAAAGTGATGGCTCTATTGACAGAAAGAAAGCCCGCCTTGTGGCTCAAGGCTTCTCTCAAACCCCAGGTTTGGATTACAGTGAAACCTTTAGTCCTGTTATGAAGCAAACTACCATCAGACTTATCCTATCTATTGCTGTCACTAAGGGCTGGCCAGTTCAACAGTTAGACGTTCAAAATGCTTTCCTTCATAGTGTTTTACAGGAAACTGTTTTTATTAACCAACCTCCAGGTTTCACTGATTCTAAGCATCCTAATCATGTTTGTCTCCTACGCAAATCCCTATATGGACTTAAGCAGTCCCCTAGGGCATGGTATGCTAAACTCAGTGATTATCTTTTGGAACTGGGTTTCAAAATGTCTTAGGCAGATAATTCATTGTTCGTTTTTCATCAAGGATCTGAAGTAGTCTATCTACTTATTTATGTTGATGACATACTTCTTACAGGTTCATCTACCATTTTACTAAAGCAGTTCATCATAGCCTTCTCTCGCCAATTCCCTATCACATATATTGGTAACCTTCAGTATTTTCTAGGGGTTTCTGCTACCCGCAGCCCTTATGGCCTTCTTCTTACCCAGACACAATACATTAATGACATTCTAGTCAAAGCAGACATGCACGGTTGTAAAACTGCCGCTACCCCTATCACCCCCTCTCACAATCTCGATGCCTTAGACTCACCACTTTTCTCAAACCCTAGTCTATACAGAAGCATCGTAGGCAGTATGCAATATTTATCCTTCACACGCCCAAACATAGCATATGCAGTTAGCAGAGTTTCTCAGTTCATGCATTTACCTCGTGATATTCACTGGCAAGCAGTGAAGCGTCTCTTGCGCTATCTCAATGCTACAAAGCATCTCGGTCTCTATTTTGCCGCTGCACCTCCTGGTGATCTTTACTCCTTCACTGATGCGGATTGGGCCGGTTCCGTTCTTGACCGCCGCTCCACTGGTGGTTTTCTCGTTTTTCTTAGGCCACATCTCCTCTCTTGGAGCTCGAAGAAGCAGGCTACGGTAGCACGCTCAACCACCGAGGCGGAGTACAAAGTCCTTGCCATCGCCGCCGCTGAGATGCTCTATCTCCAGCAACTCATGGCAGAATTAGGGTTTCGTCTTCTTTCGCCCCCAAATCTCCTTTGTGACAACCTCAGCTCCACTTTCTTAGCCTCAAATCCGATTCTTCACAGTAGAATGAAACACGTTGCGCTCGATTATCATTTCATTCGTGAGAGAATCAAAAACGATAGTCTCACCGTCGCTCACCTCCCGTCTTCCTCTCAACTCGGTGACTACCTCATCAAACCCTTGACCGCATCTCAGTTTCAAACTCATCGGTCGAAGCTGCCTCTTGCAAGCCCCCTTTGACTCGCGGGAGCATAGTACAGTATCGATAAGTCAGTCTCGATAAGTTAGGCCCATTATATTATTTGTTTGTTATCTGTAAAGGCCCAAGGCCCACTAGCTCTTTATTTACCTTATCCAATATATCCCTTGTAAACCAGTATATAAACACTTCTTACTATCAATAGAAACTTGCCGTTTACATTGCCAATCATTTACCCTATTTACAAATCTTCTAGAGATGAATTTGAACGTGAGAATTAGTGGCTTCCTCTCTGGCCTTGTCTGGGTCTAAAACCTTTATACCAAGGACTTCATCAGATGGGAGCCCTACTGAATAAGAGTGGGAGAAATGTTCATGTCTTGCACCCTGCTTCCACCATATCTCTTTCAGAGCCTTTGCGTATTTAGCATGTCTGGTAAAGAGTTTGGTTCCCATAAACCACCTGCCATGGATCTTCTTAACCATCGAGTTAACTTGCGCGGAACCACCGAGACTAATCAGCGTCAACGCTAGCGGGTTGTTGAGGCGGATTTTCTTGGAAAGGAAAATCTCTTTAATTTCGCCGTAGTTCCATAAAATCCTCTTGATATCCTTCTTGAACGCTCCCAAACGAATGTTGTCAACGAATAATAGATCGGGGTCCGACTCCTTGAACTCACTAGAAGATCTACTGACTCTAGGCTCTGAAATCTTCTCGCTTCTCCAGAGGCACAACGACCCTCTGCCACACCGCTTCATAGAGCGAGAAGATGGACGGTCTTGAGACTGACTCTGCTTTCTCCTCATCTCCCGCAATCTGCGCGAGCCTCATGAAAATCTTCTCTTACTTTCACTTCTTGACTTGCTTCTATCTCCTGTAACTACCACACCTCGCTAGACCTCTGGAAACACTTTGCTTCTTTGCCTCCATCTTCCTTGAGTGACACTTGTCGATTTCCCTGTCCTTGTCAACGAAGCTTTAATCTAGGGACACTCTATCTCTCCTCGTTACTCTGCCTCTTGAATCACCTCTCGCTCTCACAATATCTCTCTTCTCTCGCTCCCATTTCCTGTTTAAGGGTAGAAAATACGGCCTTGTTCTACAACGGGAACCATAATCCAAATTAGGAGAACTTGATGAATAGCACCTCAGAATATCCCATTTCTTAAATCGGTTTAGATAATTTTAACTATCGATTGAAGTAACACATCAAGTTAGTTCATGTGTCATACATGAAGTGTGTCCCGGTTAGGATTTAGATGGCATTAATTTGATTGACTTTGGTTTGCACCTAGTTCAATTCCATTCCTTTCGTAATCAGATTAATTCAAGTTTCAAGTTATTTTGGATTATATTAGTAGGTTAATTTTATAGTTCTGGCCGAGTTAGTTCAATTTTGTTTTTCAAATTTAAGTCACTTTTACAAGGTCCATTGCTGCCCAAAAAATTCCGAGGTATCCGACCGAAACCGAAGTGAACTGTATGTTTTTAGGTTAACCGTACTGGTTCTTGCGGTATGGTTAACCGAACCGTGTAAATTGACCGGTTTCGGTTTCGTAACGGTATTGAATTTTCCAAAACGGTTAACCGCGGTTAACCGATTATATAAACAACCAAAATCTTTAAATATTAATGTTCACCTTATATAATAATTAATGTTAGTTTTGAGGGAATATGCACAATATTATATTTTTTGTCACATATGTTTGATTTGTCACTCATGAATTAGGTGAATGATCAATGTTGTACTATAATATTAATAGTATGGGTCTTATCATAATAAAAAATACACGGCTATAAGGTTAACCGATAAAACCGAACCGAACTAAAGGTTAACCGGTCTAAACGGAATGGTAATGGAATCAGATTTTAGAAAACCGAATTAAACGGTTAACCGAATCCGGTTAACCGATCTAAATGGAATGATAATGGAATTGGATTTTAGAAAACCGAAGACCCGGTTAACCGAAAGCGGTTAACCGAATAAGACGGTTAACCTACCATGGGCAGCCCCTGTAACAGACAAAAAAACAAAAACTCATGGACTACCCATTTGTTACAAAACATCAGTTTCAAAAGCGAGATAGTAAAATTATTTCGTCGTCTGTCATTTTTTTTTTTTTGAAAAGGTCGTCTGTCATTTGTTTAACAGTTGTCAAAATTTTAATGTTCGAAGGATTGTATAAATATTTTATAAAAATGTTACTTCTAAATTTACAACTAACTAATAAAATAAGATCAAATTTAATCGTTAACTAGTTCTAATCAACATGTATGAAGATATAATTTAGAAATTTACTACCCACATAACCACTTTTTTTTATAATTACTACCCACATAACCACTTAATCATCCATAAACCACCGTAATAATATATATCCTCTTCCCATTAATTTAAGGAAGGCTCTCTAGTTGCAATCTACAAACCTTTCATTGCAAGACGAGACAACAAAAAAGAAGGGAAAGAGTTGTGGAATGGGAGATTCGATCTTTGTCGAGCTGGGAGAAAACATGACAATTTCAAGGACATGTAATAATAAAATACTATTTCTCTAGAGTAATGATAATCACCCAAAAGTCTTCGGAGTGGGATTGGATTTCTAGAGATTCCAACTTTAACTAGAAGCAAACTATGTTATTATAACTGATTAAGAAAACATACAAAAATAAGGATACCTGTCCTTTATTTTCATACGAGTGGGTAAATAAATGATGCAATGTGGGGTCATACTTGCTTAAATTATTGGGTAATAGGCATAGCTACTAATAACATATATACAAGTAATTGCAAGAGACAAAATCCAAATAATGCCCCTCAGCCTTAATCAATAGAAACCCCATCCATGTACTGTGTATCTCCCGCACAAAAGGAATCTCTATGCTCAGGTTTGTCAAAAACAGCTGGATCGGTGCAGCGATGTAAGCACCAATTGTAGCTCGAAACTATAGAGAAGCACTATTTATAATAATACAATAATAACAATGATAAATAAGTGCACAAGAAGAAAAACTAACCGAGTTTATAACCAAGTTTAAGTGTTAATTAATCTATAGGGTCCGGTCATATTCAACTCGGTAGTTATTACGATACTATGCCACTATCTTGTCTTTAACTGGTGGAGTAGTTGTCCAACTGAGATACGCTTGCTTCGATCTTGTACATGTAATATAGTAGGTGTTACTCAAAATAATTCTCTTTGTACAATAGAAATTGCCCCGTTCTTTGATATTTTTTGTGTTGCTGATCATTGGTGGTGTTTGGTTGTAGGTACAACCGTACAACGAAGCCACACGGGATTAAAACCCCCCATGTGTGAATTCGACAAACCAAGATAAGACCACTCTTCTATTTTTTGTTCCTCCTCTTGTCCTCCTTCTAAAAAGTAGATACCATATCATCTACTACTTCCATTGAATTGTTATTTTTGGAGCATCAGTTTAAACTCTAATATGATGTTTAATTTAAAATGTAATTATATTATAGAGAAATTTTATTTATTAAAGAATTCTATGATAAATAAACTAGCAATAGATACTATATGCTAAATCTAACTTACTAAGATATTTTATTTTATACATACAAAAATATGGCTATATAAGAAATTAAAAAAAATTAAATCTCTACCGCCACCTCCTCAGGTCGTGTCGTGGTAGGATTAGATAAAGACACCTAATTTGTCTTTATCATAAAGGCAACAATATATGTCATTGATATAAAATTATAAATGTCATGGGTATACATAATATTAGCCGTAATTATATATAAATAACAACCATCATATAAAAAACTATCTTGATATATAAATAATTGTTAGTAATAAATTTAAGTGAATCTTAACGTTTATGAACAAAAACTTTCTTATGGTGGTTTTTAGGATATGTGGTGTAGGGTAATCCTTTTTTAACTTGTTTTATATTTTATAATGTCGTCATTGACTTGACACATTTTAAAGGTTTGTGGTAACGACCTTAAACCCTTCACTACAAACCCTAAAATAGATTTTCATTGTTTTAGCTTTCCTATGGTGATATTTAAGATCTATGTTGACTAACATGTTCGGGTACATATACGACTAACAATCTTTATTTATTTGTTTAAGCTTTTATATACAAAAAATTGTTGTCATGGACAGTAAGATATGTAAGCCGTGTATACACAAATATGTATGCCATAGCTAAATAAAATACTGACCACGGTTGTATATCGTTAATATTCCATTGCTTATATAAAGGGTTTACGGTTTAGGGTCTTACAATGCCTTTACGGTTTAAGGTCTTAATATTTCATTAGCTAAATAAAAATGACTAACATTTTTTTTCTGTATGACTGATATTAATGCAATTTGATGTCCTTTATCTTAACCACACCCCCTCAGGTCATGTGTCATGGAATAATTTATTAGCCTTTTCCCGACCGGACCAAACCATCTCTATCTCTCTTTCATTTAACTTTACCCACTAGCGAGAGTCCTCTCACGGTGTCTGTCGTATTCAGCAGCAGACTAACGGATGAAGAAAGCGACTTTCAACAGCAAATAAAAAAGAGAAAACACTCTCTCACTCTTCTTTGCACTCTTCCTTTTTCAGCGTCCCATCCCAGTAGTATCATTATTCACTCTCGCTCTCACACCGCCTTTAGCTCTCTGTTCTTGCATTCTTTCTGTTTCTGGTTCGCTCTCTCATCCTAGTTGAAATGGAGTCGCAGGATCACAAGAAGAGTGACCAGTCCTCAGGTCGGTTTTGTGTTTTGTCAATTAAATATGTGTCTATTTATGTAACCATTCATTATGTTAGTTTAATTTCGTTTTTACTGGATTATTTTACAGCGTTAACTTACAAATCTTGATATCTAAGCCATGTTGTTGTTCTTTTAATTGCATTTTTTTTTCTAAGATGTTAATTTGTCTGTTTATTTTTATGTTGGTAAGTGAGTGAGTGAGTGAGTGAGTGGATGGTGGTTGGGTTTTAATTTGATGGTGCCCACATTTTGATTAGATTGTCTGGTGAAGCGCTCTTTCGTTTGGTTTAATTTTACGAATATTATTACGAAAATGACAAAAAAAGGCCAAATCTAGGATTTTAATGTGTTTTTTCTTTCTGGGGTTGGGGATTGATGTCCTATCCATGGATAATGACTGGGTATTTTGTCTCTAGTTTACTACTAATATTTTTCTAAATTTCTCAGAGGGGTTTTCTTTTTCCCCGTTTTATCTGGGTTCCCATTCCCTCCTCCTTCGTTTCATTTGGCTCTCCAACTAGTAACCATCCTACCTTTATAAAATTGAAGAAATTTTGACGATTGTTGTTGCTTTGTTGTGTAATTTATCTTTATGCGCATCACCATGAAGGAC